>PVKS010006324.1:0-79098 GCA_004027875.1 Aplodontia rufa
AACATAAAAAAGTAAAGAAGAGTAAGAGAAAACCATAATTCAGTGCATTAAACCTGAAGTACCAGGAAAATAGGAAGAAAGGGGAAAGAGGAGCAAATAGTTCAAGAAAGAAATCAACTTGTTTTCAGCCATCTTGCTTTTGACAAGTTTATATCATCAGGGACACAGTTTGGAGCAAAGATCACATACAAGGTCTGACAAGGCAGCTTTGGGGATTGATGCCATCAAGTTGGTTGAGTTGTAGGAATGGATAACAGCTAAAATTGTGAGGGTCGATAGAGATAAGAATGATACAAGAATCCGATCTTTAGAATATCATAATTGGTAAGAAGAACAAAAAGTTATAAGGATTATAGGAGGAAAAAACAAGAAATCATGGAAGCCAAGATGGGAGGCAATTTCAAAAAAGGAAAGAACAGAAAACAAGAGTGACTATGAAGCACATGAAAACTGAGAACAGTTCACTGGACATGGTTAGGAAGAGAACAGAGAACTTTGGAGCAATTATGATTTTTGTCAAAACTGAAGAAAAAAGATAATTTACATCAATTGAGCTCTTTTCTAAAATCCCAGTTTTTAATCCTTAGAGCCACAGCTAAGTGAAGATGTTTAGACTGAGAAAGTTGACTCCTCTCCCACCCACCCACACACACACAGATAAAGTCCCAGAAGGAATCCTGGCAGAAGGAAACAGAATCCAGCACAGGGAGGGTGGAGCTCTGGGTGATTCTTGATTAATGGCCAATGTAAAGAAAACCCAGAAAGAAGCCAAGTGACAGGATGCAGGGGGATGTAGAGGGAAAGCACTGTGGGACTGAAAACCATTACAAAACCATTATTTGGTCTTAGTTAAAAGAGCAGAAAAATGTGAATTTAAAAGATAACTTGTCATCATAAAGACTCCTTGTACTCTTTTCCAACTATTCGTTCAACTTTTTATTGCTTACTTTAAGGGATGGGCAAATGGGAAGTTGCCTTTAAATTTTTATATATTTTTGAAAGGGGAGTGGAGATCAGCAGTGGCCTGAAAGCCCTCCAAACTGTAGTGGCCTGAACTCTGGTCTAAATCTTTTTCAAGCCTATTCACGCATCAGATAAATATCCAGTGTCCAATCATTTGGAAAAAATATGGGGGATTTGAGCTTGTCTACACTGAACTATCTTGAAGATAATAAAGTCACAAAACAGAACTAATAATAATCAACTCATCCAGCCTTGACAGTTAAAGTAAATCCCTTGTTATGGACTCAGGTTGTATTTGACAAGGGTGAGATGACAGAGTGTGGAATATATTCAGCTACAAAAAGTCCCTTGAAATTCCCTGCAATTTCATAAACTCAAAGAGTTCAGATTTGTTTGTGAAATCCTCAGAAAACAACAATCTAGGTTACTCCTTAAAATGACTAAGTTGGATTTTCTGTTTCACTCCTAAGAAGGAAAGCTGACTGATAAAAATAAAAGGTTTAACTTGCTTCAGATATTTTACTTCTAAAAATTTTGCTCCAGTTTCTCTTATCTTCAATAGTATAGGTTAGAGCTCATACTAGACCTGTGGTCATTGTATTCTTTCTACATCTACACAATTTAAAAGTTGAGAAAGAAGTAATGCAAAACTCAGGGTTAATCAATACTTTCAAGTAAGAAATAGAATATATTAAGTCAAAGACTAATGTGTCACAATACTTAGAAATCTTATTAGAAACTTGTTAGAACTCGCTCACTTCTGTTTAATGATGAAAAGGCTTTTATTATTCACACATGGGCACACTGTGTTGTCTCAGGAAGTATCAAAATCAGATGGGCAGAATGGATAAACTCAAAGATTGGTATTCTGACAAAATCAGCAGTTTCTGAAAGTTAAATAGATTTGTTTATCCCAAATCATTGTGCTGCAACCTAATCACAGATTAAATACAAGGTATTTAAATAAAAATATACAGGAGAACAATGTCTTACATTAAAAAACAAAAATTTCTTTTTTTTAACCAGCTGAAATTTTTTAGACCAAACCCTTTTTCTTGAAAATTAGACGAAGTATCTTGATTCTTGAGTTTTCACTCCTTTGTGCAAAATGCCTCCTAGATAATGGGATAGGGCTCGAATGGGGATTTGGTATTAGTGTCTACACCTATCATTTTACTCAATGTTATTAAAGATAATTTACAAAAAGAATCTGCTTTACACCTTGAAAATAAATAACATTCTTGAAAATAAAAAACATCCTGAAGAGTCTTTATTACTTAGGGCATTTATTTGAACATATAATTCCCTAGTAACCAGGGTCATTTAGGCCTGGAATTCCTTAATGGAATCCATGGATGATTGTAAGAGATACATGAACTCTAAAGATAGTAATTGAGATTTTGTGTATGTATCATTTTCTGAAGTCTACACCATTTATTATATTCTCTTGGTAAACCATGCTTTAAGGAATGATTTAGAGCAACACATTAAAAATATATATTACTGCATCAATATGAATCCAGAACTGTGTCAAAGGTATTCCCTGTAGACGAATAAAACATTTACTACAATATTAGGCAAAATAAGGTAGACCTTTCTGCCAAACAAAAATAATAATATACATATTATTGTTCAGTTCGGTGCCAGTGTTTTGCTTCATTTTGGATTAAAATTAACAAGAGTTCCATATTGAGACTTTAATCTTATCAGAGACTGCAAAGTAAACAATAGCACAGTATGAGGGACCTTGATTGTGTAACTTCTGCTCTTGCTCTCTTGGAAATTGCAAATGCCACTTTCTTACAGACCAATTCCCAAATAATCATGACTACTTACTTACGTTACTGGAGTTTTCAAAATAACAGCTGCACATTATAAACGTTTATTTTCGCGATGGAAGTAGTACTATTCGACAAGCACACCCATCAGGGCTTCTATTTATCATTATATTTTGTTATTATTTCCCAATTGTTCTCAATGAAAAGTAAATAGGACAGAAAGGTTCATTTAGAAGAAACTCAGGAAATGCCCCTAAGGTGAGGATCCCCAACAGAAGGGAAAGAAAGAATTTCTCCTCCAGCTAAGCTCTGCTTCCCAGCCCCGCGCCCACGGGCCAGGACCCAGGCAGGAGAGCGCTAGCCCAGGAGCGCGGGTGCTCAGCGCCGGAGACGACTCAGCAGCGTAGAGCCGGGCGCCGCCCACCCCGAGGATTGGCCAGCGGCCGGACCGGCCCCGCGGGGGGCGGGCTCGGGGTTGGGCGTCGGCCAGCGCGGGGGCGGGAGGAGGCGGTGCTGCCCCGCCCTTCTCCCCGCCCCCAGAGCGGCTGCTCGGAGGGACGCCCACGTGCCCTACCCGGCTGAGCAGCTCCCTGGCCAGGCTGTCTACTCTGCGCGGACCAGCGAGGTGGCGGCCGCTCTTCCAGCCTCCTCGAACTCTGCGCGTGGACACGCTCCTGCGGCTCCCACCACCGCCGCCTCGGTCGGTCCTAGCGCAGCAGTAAGTTGGCAAGTCTGTGGCCGCACGGAGGGGCCGCAGGCAAGGGGCGGCCTGGGCCCGGGCGGCCGGCGGGGAATAAGTGTGGCCGGGGCTCGCGAGGCCTCGTCCAGCTGCGCGCAGCTGCCCGGAGGCCACGCTCCAACAACTCTTAGGCGATATCGGGGTCTGTGGACTGGGGTTACTGCTGCAGACCCTCTTCCGCTGGGCTGCGCTCCGCGGTGCGCCTCTCCTTGTGTAGTCGCGTGGGGCTTTGCAGCCGCGCTGCGGGTTGGGCAGCTGGGAGAGAACCTGACACAGGGACCCTATGGGGGTGACTTGTTCCAGCGGGCCGCGGCACCCTCTTCAGATCGGGTCGAGCCTCTCCACCCTGCTTGCTCAGGGGTCCCAGAAGTCGTATTCCGCTCCCTTAGGGTTCTTGGTTTAAATTTGAAACATGCTCTGGATCCCTGGAAGCCTTTTCGCATCCAGCTGGGGACCTGGTAGGACAGGTAAAATGACCCCTCTTGGTGTTTAAATTGGTATTTTAAAGTAAATGGGTGTAGTTTTAAACGAGTGTGGGATGGGGTGTGTCTTTTAAACCCATTTCGTGAAGCCTGTTCAGCCTTGAACTGGAAATTCTGATATTGAGGCTTAAGGAATTATACTAACCCCATAACCCCATCGCCCCAGAACGTCAGTTCAACCAGAAATATTCCACCAATAATTTTCACTTATATCCGATCTGTGGAATATGGTAACCAGAAATGGCACCGTGTAAATTATATCAAAGAAATGCATTCAGCAAGTCACAAAGTCATATAAGGCTTTTGAAGTGGAAAATACCTAGATTTAAGCATAAAAAGGTTCATCCTAGTCAAACTTTAAAATATGTATGCAAAACTTTAAAAGAGAGTTTTAGATGACTCATTTCAGACTGATAAGATTGACCCAGATGTTTGCACAGGGAATATCGTCAGATCTTACTGGAACAGAACTACCTGAATCCAGGGCCTAGACTATGAAATTAAGTGTAAGTGGCCTCAGGCCTGATAACTTTTTCATTCTTGCCTGAGTCCATGTTTTAAAACTTTTTTCTCTTTCTTCCCTCAGTATTAATAATAATTCTTTTTTATATTTGCTTTGAGATATTAAACCCTTTTTCTTCTAACTGTGCTGAAGCTTGAAATGAAGAAATGATCTCTCAGTGAAGAAGAACATGAACCTTGTTTTTTTCCCTCCCTTTACTAAAATGTTGCTCCTTGGCTACTCCAGAGTAAGTCTAGGAGGCCGTGTTATATATGAACATGCATTGTGATTTTTCAAGTTTCTGTCTTGATTTGTGAATGTCATTTGCCTTAAGCGGTTTTAATCTTTTAGGGTATGCTAGGCCATGAAGACCAGAATGCTTTGTGGTAATCTACAGAGATTTTATTTGCAGAATCCTTGACCTCTTAAGCAGTCAGCATAGCCCTGTGATTCCAGAGTCTCTGGTCATTATCACAGGACTTACTTAGGAGTCTGTAAAGGAGAATGGAAGCGAGGAGGAGAGAAATGGTGGCTGTGGTCATTTTAGAAGTCAGAGCATACTCTGAAGCTTTTGCTTTGTATTCCCCTGTATTTTTGCCACTTGAACACGTGTGTGAAGAATTTTAAAGATCATGTTTCTTTCCTGCCACTGCAAATTTGCTCACCTCTGCAGGGTGGCAGTGCCTGAGCCCTCAGCTTTTGTTTTCTTCTCATAGCTCCTTGTTTCTTCTGGCCAGAAACAGAACCCCATCAATGGTCGTTTCTTCTCTTTTTGATCCTAGTTCTTCAAATGTTTTTTTCCCTTGTAGATTTTCTCTCCTGACTTCTCTTATTTAGCCTAGTTAATATCTCCCTTACTGTTTTGTTATATTTGTTTGCCCCCTGCCCTGTATGTGTGTGTGTTTGCCCCTGTGTGTGCGCATGCGTGTGTGTGTGTGTGTGTGTGTGTGTGTGTGTGTGTTTTCTCAGAGCCATCCCATCTGCTGGCTTTATTTAGGTGCCCTTCAGCGACCAAATTTCAGACCAGAGTTTTAAAAACACCATCATGTTGCTATTTGCTTCACTGTTTCCCCAAACAGGGTATGAATACTGATTCATCTCATATACTGCTTACTGGATGCCAGACATTTAGAACAAAAGCAGAGTTTTCAGTTGCATATACTTTAATTTTTCACATTTTAGTACTGTGTGCATTTTTTGAATGCTTTGCAATATGACTGAATTACAAAGCTAACTGAGATTTTACTTAGGTAATACTACTTGTTGAATGGCTTAGAAAACATGTTTACCTTATTATAAAGCTTTATGTAGATATTTAGATCCATGTAGATACAATCTTCAACAACAGAAAAACTAATAAATTGTTCTTTCCATTGTCTTTAACTTTAGCAACAGCCTCATAACACCATGTCTCATAACACAGTCATGGTGTCTATATGGTTGCGCAAATGCCACTATGTGAACAATTTGAGAAAAGGTGTTTATTCTGTCTTCAAATGTCTTTATTCATTGGAAAGTTACTGAGTCCCTTTTCTGTATCAAACACTGGGGAAACCAAAAAAGTAATATGTAGCTCCAGTCTTGGAGGGCTAGGGCTTCAATAATTATTACGTTTGGGAAACTCTTCGTTGATAGAGAGTTAAAAAGAGCAGAGTTTTTAAAAATTATTTTGTTCTAACAGCATAAAAATAACATCACTTCTCACCAGATGACTTCAGTAACATGCACATCAGAAAGCAAGCAATCAATGCATCCAGTCTACGAAGCTATCTATGAAGGTGATGCCACTGTTTCATTATCAAAAGCCCACGTGCTTAGAATTTTTGTTTCGTAGTAACAAATTTATCCTGACTCTCTTATTTCCTGTTACTTGTTTTTCTGGTGGTGGTTTTAGAAGTGGTGGCAGTGGCTATGGAAGTGTTGTGGGTGCCACTGACTAAACCAAACTAAATGGAGATTCATTTCCATCAGGTACCAGCCAGTTAAAATGATTGCAGTGTTATCAATCTATAAATTTTTCTTGTCCAGTAAACAGAGCTAGGATATGTTAATCTGTAGAGGCAAACAGTATGCTACTGCTTTCTACAAGCTTAATGATGCTTTCTGAGAAGGACCTCTGCCGCTATTATGGTAACCTTCTCACTGGTAAGTATATTTAATATTGACTTAAGAAAAGATATGGAGGCTGGGGATATAGCTTAGTGGTGGAACTCTTACCTGGCATGTACTGTGCACCAGCATCAGTACCAAAGAAAGAAAGATATGTGTGAATGTTACTGTTGCTTTAAAAATGAATTTGAAGATGTGGGTCACATCTCTTCTATCCTGTTTTAGTTGTAGTTTGGATCTGTTCTCAGAGAGATCTAGGGTTCTGTTTTTCTGAATGTGTATTGATATGATACATTGTTGAAAATCTTGGATTTTCTTGACACATAACTTTATTCATCCAAAATTAGATCATCCAGCTAGACTGTGTCATGTATTGAATTTTATGCCTTTCCCCCCCCCAAAAATGTATATGAAAGTATACCTACATCTCCTAGGAAAATAGAATAGTGCTGTTTTGTGCTAGCACCTCTTAACAAGATCAATGATATGAGAACATTCCATGACCTTTCTTCCAGGAATTAAAAAAAAAGAAAAAGAAAAGGCACTGATACTCATTTTTGGAATATTTGGTGAACAATACACAACAAAGAATTTTTATGTCCCTTGTGGGTTCTTACTAGTTTTTTCCACAGTTGCGGGGGGTGCGGATTCGCTTCTTAACCCATTCAGGCTCCCTAGGTCTTCATATAATTACAGCTCATCTAGTTCTGTCCCCCTGACAAAGCTCACTTCCTTCTAACGGAGACCCAGGGATCATAATGTTAAGAGCTTGGACACCAAACAAGGCTGTGATCCAGACACCTTCATTTTATACTGTACTGGTGCCCACTTTGGGAGTCACTTAAGATAAGTGGATCCCACTGAAATACAGATGTTTATCTCTTCAAAACGTCAACTCATAAAGTTTAAAGCTCACTTTTTGCTAATCTTCTGTGTGTACAGAAAAATGTGGTGTGAGTTCGTACCTTGATCATGATAAGAAGATAAAGAATGTTTGACTAGGATCTTTTCTTGCCTTGGCTGTGATATCTAGATGTCATCTTGGTAAATGGAGACTGACTGGCAATAGTCACTTGTGTAATTAACTGTTGATTTATAAGGAACCTAAAAGAAAAAAAACGATCTCTTTGCAATTTTTGCATTATTGGCTTACTTCCTTACTATGAATTTGGTGCAGATTTTCTGAATGCAGTACAATTTCTACTTCTTTTTTTTTTTTTTTTAAGAGAGAGGGACAGTGAGCGAGAGAAAGAGAGAAACAACTTTATTTAGTTTTTCACATGGCCTTGGTTGCTCCAACACTTACTTGCGTACGTGGTGCTGGGGTTTGAACCTGGGTCCTCATGCTTGCCAGGCAAGCGCCGAAACCGCTGAGCCACTGCTCCAGCCCCCAATTTCTACTTCTTAAAAGTTACATTAGACTTTCTAGAATTTGAAATTTATTTGAGTGGCAGGACTGGAAGATCATTTATGCATCATATACAGTGTGTTTTACCAGAGCAAGTGAATCCTTTAGGTTATAATTCCACCGCTCACCATTCATGCTGTATGGTTCCTAAAAGAAAGTATGCATTTAGTGGAAACAACTGAATTTGGTTCTTGTGAAATATATGTGCAAACTTTATCATTACTGCTGTGCAAAATTCATAGTATTTAGTAATTATATGGGCAACCAAATTACTGAGTGACGTCTTGATACATTGGAATTTCTTTGGAATATGAACTAGGACTTGGTAACTTTGATTCTAAGAATATTGAACGGAGTTTTCCATCCTCAAAGGTTTGTTCCTCCATCGTGGATGAATGAATGTGTGTTGTATGTAACTGTGGCCTGGATCTGGAGTCTGTAGAGAAGCAAAGAGTAAATAACTTAGTCCCTGCCTCTGGGTATTGACATCAAGTAAAGGAAATAACAGGTACACTAGAATGAGAAGCCATACAAAGAACTGAAGAGGAGAGGTAATAACCTATTCTAAATGTTTTTTTAAAATATGTGTTGTGTTCCTGAAAAAGACTCTAATATTTACTCAAATTTAGGCATAGTCATCATCAGTACTGTTACTGTTATTTTAAAATCACTACCAATTGCTCTTTGGTAAAACTTTTGGAGCCAAGGACTTAAGTTTTGTTTGAGTAGTTATTCACCAAAATTTTCATTGGCTGGGAGGAATAATCCTTATTAATGATTTGGGAAAAATTGCTCATAATTTATTACCTTCTGGAAAATTCTTTAACTGAAATTTGAACTGTTCTGAAAGACTTGAAGAAAAGTTAAAATACATTGTAAGGTTATGTTTTATTTCATTATTATTTTTGTTACTTTGCAGTAGTGGGGTTTTACCATGGGAACGCTACCATCCCCAGCATTTTCATTTTGAACTTGGAGAGCTTCTGGCTAAGTTGCCCAGCTGACCACCAAGTTGTGATCCTCCTGCCTCAGCCTCCTGAGTAGTTGGGATTACAGGTGTTGTACCACTGAGCCCACCCAGTTGATTCATTTTAGATGGAAATCACAAAGAGTAAAATTCCAAAGTTGCAGTCAAATTAAGAATGTGAAATCAGGGCTGGAGTGGTAGTGGCTCAGCAGTATTGCACTTTCCTGGCATGTGCAAAGACCTGGATTTGAACCCCAGCACCACATACACAACTGAGTGACAGAGAAACAAAAACCAGATGAAAATATAAATACAATTGGGAAAAAAAAGAATGTGAAGTCATCTTTTTTTTTAACTCTAATCTGAATTGTGACGCTACATAAGCTTGCTGCTTTTATACAAACTCAATGAATTTACCACCCACAAAGGGACTTATCAAGAATGGAAAAATCTCCAGAGGCTTTCAGCCATTGCTCCCATTATTGCTTCTGCAGCAAGTGACCCTCTGAAGACCACCCAGAAAGCGGTCATCATCTTGTAGTCTTGGTTTTCAGCTTGGACAAGAACTGTTGATAGTGGAAGACCTTCTTGTCTGTTCCATGTTGGGGAAGAGTTCTTTGTTACAAGGAAACACGTTCAGTTTAGTGACCTACCACTGACTATTAGGGGGGGAAATGAGTTTATTATTATTATTATTAGACCTTTATATTTAAAAAAATAAAAGTTTTAAAAGAACGTTTTATGGTAGACTTCAATTCCTGTCAGACATAGCTCTTCTCTAGTATGCAGTAGTCATCCATGAAGAAGTGAAGCTGTGTACCACTGCCTCAACTTCCAGGTTTCTGGTTCTTTTAAAAAAAAAATCTTGGTAATCATTCCTGAGAGTAGGGTGCAATGGAGAGTGGACAAAAAATTAATTTATGTGAAGTAGTCAAATTATGGGAAGGATTGCTGGAGTGAATTCATTTCTTCCTGTTGAAAAGAATCATGAAGATTTTATTTAATGACTCTTGGGTCCTCAGAATTCCCTTCATCATTCTTTATGATGTACTGTTTTCTTGCCATCATTCGTTGGTTCATCAGTGGCCAATAAATATTAATCATTTTAGTTCTTGGATTAGGTTCTGGGTGAATATTCATTGTATTATATTTTAAGTGATATATGAATAAGTAAGATTTTAAATGAACTTTCCCTAAATAAATTAGTGAATAAAATTTTCAAAAATCTCTGTTTTTCCTTCAAGTAAAGAGTATTTTTATTGAGTGAATTTTCCCCCTTTCCTTTAGAAGGATGGCTTTTTCAGACTAATTTTTATTTTTTTAAATTCATGGTCTCTTCAGTGTATTTACATGGGGCCAATAGTTGAGAGGATGTTTGTGATGTACCCCGGGTATTTGTTCTGATAAAAATTCAAATGAAAACTCTGACAGTTTGTATCAACTTGGATATGAATTCCTCTGGGAAAAAGTCTATTTTCAAAAATTTAGGCTACTCTGGATGGACTTTCTGTCTGCTTTAATGATCATCTTAAACAACACAGAGGATTAAAAAGCTTATTTTTCTAATCATTTCCCTTTATTTCACAATTTGTAATCTTGAATTGTAATGATATTGTAAAATGTTCATGTAATTGTAGTTGGCAGGGCTCACATTAATAGAATTGGTCTCCATTTTGGGATAAAATTGAGGTCATTTTGAGTGGCTAGAGTAACTTTATCAAGTTTTTCTATTACATTTCTAAACTAATTTCTTGGACAGTCTATGTATGTTCAAAGTTACTTTCCTACCACACCCTCTTCTCTGGCTTTTATCCATACATATTATAGACAAATAATATAGACGAATTTACATTAACAGATTTGGAGAAGTTAAAGGTCACATTCTTGTTAGGTAGAATCATTAGTATTTACAACTTTAATTCCATGCTGTTTGAGCATCCTCTGAAATTTAACTTCAGATCTTGAAGGACTGAGTGAATGCAGTGGGAGAACTAAAGAGATTCAAGGTGAAAACAAATGAAATAATTCTTAGCAGTCTTTTCTAATAAAAACCATTGTACTTGAGCTCATATAATTTCACCTGTACTTTGTATCTGTAAGATAGGTAGTATTCTTTGTTGTACAGAGATGGAGCCCCTCCTTCTTTACCCTGATATGCTTTCCATTCTGATTATATTTCTAGTCAGTGAAAGAAATAACCTAAGTTCACAGTGGCCATTCTATATAGAAATGACTTTCTTGATGTTTGGGGCCATGTATAGATACTTTGTGTTGAAACTATGTACCTTCCAATTCCACTCAGTTTACTTCCCCATAAAAAAAGAAGGAATACATATGCATCTAAACTACATGCCCATACCCAACAATTCTGTGTGCGATTTCTGGAAGTTCAATATTCCCTAAATACCAACCAGTGGACAGCTAGTGTTTCAGAAAACCAAGACAAGAACTTTACAGTCAGAAGCCATTACAGTGCCTTGGGGAAATATCATAGGAGAGAATGCTTTGGGGACAGGATGGAGTCTTGGTTTTGTATCTTTTCCTCTTGCTGATTTAAGACTGTTTTTAGTCTTCAGGGAAGGACTGAGGGTGGGCTCTGAAGAAGCTGCATTAGTAATATAGCATGATTCTCATTTATGCCATGGTGGATGCAGTTCCTGGCCTTGAAGGAACATTTGGGACTCGAACTTCCTGTATCACCATCTTTTCCTTCAAATTCTCAGACTCACATGTGCATGTGGAACAGGAAGTAAATTTAATTCTGAGTTTAGCCACAATCATTTTGAGTATTTGTAAATGTACTCATAAACAGGAAGAAAAGCAAGAATACATATGAATACTCAGTATCCTCTTCTAAAGTTGAAGTGTCTTTAGAGTGACACTGAAATCCAGTCTTGCTGTTTTGATGTGAATCTGATGTGGATCATGTGTAAATCTCTGGAATTTAATAAACTTACAGTAGAATAAAACTAATGAGGTTGCTAAAGAGTAAAGTAAGCATCACTGTGAGCACTGTCAGTTTTTAGAGGGTGAAATAACCTGTGGCCTTTCCTCTTATTGTGCTTAATGTACTGAGTGAGTAATAGTGAGGCAAGTGAGGAATTTTAGAGTCAATTATCTGCTAAAATTCTTGGTTGATGCGTGGTCGGGATTTGTAATGTTTTGTTGCACTAAGGGAAAAAAACCCTCTTTAAATGCATCATATTTAGTGGTTATGTAGGTGGAGTGGGTCTTGTGTGTGCAGTATTCATCAAGAAACAGCACAAAGCACATTTACATACGTTGAGGAACAACTTGTGGGTGTTGATAAAATTCATAGTACTAGAGCTGTGAAAATATCCCAGTCTGGTGCCTATTTTAAACTGTTCTACAACTGGAAGTTTCACCTTTCAAACAAAATCACTTTATCATTAAAAGTTTGATACATGAATAAGGCCTGGTATCCTGGAAATTAGTTTGATTTTATTACTGTAAAAATGATAAGGGTTTGGGGAGTATGTGTGTGTGTGTGCATCTAGCATGCCTAAGGCCCTGGGATTGATCTTCAGCATTGTGGGGATGGGGACACTGTCCTGGTATTTGGTTTTGTGTTTCAAGCTGTAAAACAAACAGTACATTTAAAACTGCCCTGAGGGAGCTTTCTAAAGCTTTGGAAGTGTACTTTTCTAGGCTTCTTGACTGTGGACAGTTTCCAAGTTCCTGGTATGACCTATAAGCTGAGCAAAGTGCTAGACACATTTGAAAGGGATGACATTTTAGAGCTCACTTCCTAAGTTAAAGAAGCTGGGTCTGGGAAGGTATAGGTCAGCTGAGGTGAGACAGTGAGGGGCCAAGTGGAGACTATAGTTAAAGCATTTTGACCCAGAAAACATCACTCTGTTTTTGTGAAAAGAAAACATGATAGCTATAATACACTACTTACATGGAATTTTATAAACAGGGATCAGAATGCAATTTTAACTTAAAGGTCTTTATACTTAAATTTCTTGGATCTTGGCATGTTTGGCTAAGATATTTTAGTAGAGCTACGTTCTTAGGATATGAACAGTTTTATTAAATGGTATACATTTATGAAAAATGAGAAGATATAGTGTATTTAAAACAAAAATATTGTAAATACGGGGTTCAAGCCATTTAAAGTCATTAGGATGTAAACTTTATAAATGGTGCTTGTGAATAAGTAAGGTCTATTTGAAGTGCTATTGGGGTATGTTAAAAGAAGAAAGCTGTGTAAATTTTTACTTTTTCTGATTATCCTAGGTAACAGATGGTCTGCACTTAGTTCAGTGACCCAAACAAGAAAAGAGCAGACTTTGCATAAAATTTCTGTTGATAATGCATTTTATCTGCACTGAAATGGATCATATGAACACTTTGGATAATGAATAGCATATTTACATTGTTCTCTTTTTTGCTGCAGAGTACAAGAGAGATGTGAAGGACAAACAATCTAGCATTATTGCTTTAAAAGTTATTCTTGTAAACTATTTAAAACTATTTTCTGTTTTTACTGCATTGCTACCTCTGGATATGTCCTATCTCCTTTTCACAGTGATAAATTGTTGTAGTGATTTTAAAAACAGAAGGCACTATTTGTGTCACTGAACAGATGGAAATAGTACTAAATTAATTTTTTGAAGCCACATCATTTCTGTAAATCCAGTTTTGAAAGTATTTAATAAGGTTGGCCTTTCCATGGTGGTCACCTCGCATGTGGTGGTAAAGGGTTATCAGTGGAATAAGGCAGGCAGAATGATATTCCAGAAGCAGAGGGAACTCTCCCAGCAGGGTATGGGCACCAGCTCTAGTCTTTTTCTTTTCTTTCTTTCTTTCTTTCTTTCTTTTTTTTTTAAGAGAGAGGGACAGTGAGTGAGTCAATTTTATTAGTTTTTCATATGATTTTTTGTTGCTTAGACACTTCATTGTGTATGTGGTGCAGGGGTTTGAACCCAGGTCCTCCAGCACGCCAGGCAAGCACCGAAACTGCCGAGCCACCGCTCCAGCCCACCTGCTGTAGTCTTAAGTACCAATAGTAGGCTCAGTGGTTGCAGTGCTTGCCCGGCAAGTGCAAGCACTCAGGGTTGAACCCCAGCACCGCATACACAATGAACTGTTGGAGCAATGAAGGTCACGTGAAATAGTAAATAAAGTTGATTCTCTCTCTCTCACTGTCCCTCTCTCTTTAAAAAATAAAAATAAATAAAAAAGTACCAACAGTAGTTGAAAATTCAAATCCTCTGTTTTAACAAGGGGCTTTTACTCCATAGCATGTAATCTTCATACATTATGTATTAGACCAGGGGAATCAGTGGAGTTGAACTATATAATTTGATTGCTAATTTTGTATGCATAAATTGGAATTGGAGCAGTTTTCAAGACTTGGGGGGAGGTGTCCTTTTTTAAAACTTAAGTGTAAAATAAAAAGAGAAAAAAATAAGAAAATTTTTTCTTTGCCCCCAGCAAAATGATATATGTAGAACAATATTTTAAGGAGTAATTTTCACTGGTGTACGTTTGAATAGAACATTTACTGAAATTATTTCCTGGATTGACCTTTTCCACATCTTTATAGCCATATACAGCATTACTTATTAGCATTAATAAATCATGAATTTCTAGACTCAGAAAAAGCCTATAAATTACATTTCATTTCAAGCAGAACCGTGTGTGACCATTTCTCATAGGTATGTATATTATGTAAGAGCTGGCCCTATGTGTGTACAAACATATCTGCAGAAAACTCAAAATTTCCAAACAGGTTAAACGACAGTGTTTTCATATTTAAAGACAATAAAGCATTGAGAATATCTACAACTGCAGGGGGGAAATCAGCATTTCTTTTCCCTTAACACCTTAACCCCCAATACTGCAGTGCTGATTTTTCCAAACTATTTTGGTAACTAGGAAGATGGGGAGGGGTGGCTAAAGCATTAGGAAAGTTCTTTTCCTGCTCTGAAGAAGAAACAGCACATAGCCCATTCTTGTGCATTACTCCTTAGGTTTTTTCCCACTTCTTGTGTCTCCAACCATATGGATATGATGCTACTCACAAATGTTAGCGACCCTAATTGGCAACTGGCATATTCCTGGGACAATGACTATTTAAGAAAGAGGAATTTATGGGCTAGAGCAGTGGCTCAGCGGTTACTGCACTTGCCTGGCATGCGCAAGTACGCGAGTTCAAGCCCCAGCACCATGTACACAGGGAAGTCTCAGAGCAACGAAAGCCATGTGAAAAAACTAAATAAAAATTGATTCTCTCTGTCTGTCTGTCTCTCTCACTATCCCCTCTTTCTTAAAAAAAAAAAAAAGAAAGAAGAGGAATTTATGATGGGGAAGGGGGATTAAAAGCAGACTCTAGGTTGTTTTCATCCTTCCTTCTCTTCCTCTTCCTTGATTTTTTCTTCTCTTTGAGAATGTAATAACCTTCTTAAACCTGAGCCTGCTGCTCACCAGAGATCCATCTGTCTAGAGGCTGAGCTGTTTGGTAGTCCTTTCTCTGGATGTCTCCCTTAACTCTCTGCTGTCCTTGAGATAGAGGTTATTGGTCTCCTTTGTATCAGACCACCCTTGAAGAACATGACTGTGTGCATCTGGCACGGGCTCTGGGAAGTTGGCGGGGTCTAGGGAGCCTGCCCTCAGCATCTGTCTGTGGCATGGGTGGAACATGCTCCTTGCTGTCTTCCCTGCTCTGTCCCGTGAGCTCCTTTTCCCTCAACCCTGGCTGTAAATCTACTACCTTTAGGATAATTGACAACCTTTTCAAAGGATAAAAGCAAACCAAACATTGAATATGGGGATGTACTCATATAACACTTCAGGAAATCTTTGTCCTCCGTTTATACGATCATGTTAACATTGCAAGGAAGCATCATTACTTCTAAGCAGCTTTTAAATGGAACTGGAACGGGCTCAGTGCATAAATAGAATTGGCTAATACATTTACTGCTTTTTAAAATTCTGTTATTACTCTTGTTACTGTTGAAGAGATTTACAGAGTACACAGAATTTGATGTATCACATTTGTGTTCTATGTAATCAATCTCTAAAGTGCTGAACATCATGTATATATTTAACATTCTATTGTGCATACATCTACTTGCAGGGCATATTTGAGAACAGGGTTTTAGAGGATAATAACTATTTTATAAGGGCTTACTGTTACAAGGCACTGAACTGGGGCCTTTCCAAAACCTGAACAACAATCTTATTAGTTGAAAAAATTTCCCATTTGCAACTTGGACTCTTGAAAGTTAAAATATAGAGTTGGAACCCATACCACTGCCACCAAAGTTTATTTTCTTTCTACAGTCATCTCATGACAAACTGACATGTGGAACTGTTGATTACACAAAATAATCTGTCCTTTGAAGTAAATGATCTCATTTGAAATCTTTGGCATACTGGATCAGAGATAAATTTTAAATTTCATAATCTCCACTTTCTTGATTTTAATACACATGACTGCTCAGTAGCTATGGAATGCTTACCAAGTGCAGAACTTTTCTGTGTACTTAGATACGGACACAAGTGAAAAGGGATTTTTGGAACTTATATTAGTGTGTCTGTCTGTACCTGAAACTGAATAACAATAAGATGTGACGTTTTTCCTGAGGTGCCAGTCATACAATACAGAATCATTTAAAAAAAAAATAGAATGCCAAGTGATTTGCTGCAAAAAAACATATTATCCATTTTAGTTTTAGTTTTGTATTAGCCACAATTTTATAAACACACCGTAAAAATGTATTCTTAAACCTTTTCAAGGGTACAGTTGAGTAATGTTAAGTGCATTTACATTGTTGTGCGACCAAGCTCTAGAACTTTTAATCTTGCAAACCTGAAACTCTGTACCCATTAAACAACTCCTTTTCCCCACCTGCTCCAGCCCCTGGCAGCCACCATTCTATTTTCTATCTCTATGAATGTGATTAGCGTAGGTACCTCACATAAGAGGAATTGCACAGCATTTGTCCTTTAGTGACTGGCTTATTCAATTTACTATAATGTCTCAAGGTTCATCTGTGTTGCAGCATGTGTCAGGGATTGCTTCCTTTTAAGGCTGAATAATATTCCATTGATAGACACTTGGGATTCTTCTACTTTTTTTTTTCTGTTGTGAACAATGGTGCTATAAATATGGGTATGCAAATATCCCTTTGATATCCTGCTTTCCTTTTGGTGTTTACCCAGAAATGGAATTGTTGGATTACATGGTCATTGTTTTAAACTTTTTTAGCGTACAATACTGTTTTCCACAGTGGTGGCAACATTTTACATTTCCATCCCTGCACGTGGGTTCTAGTCTCTCCACATCCTTATACTTGCTGATCTTTGTATTTTTTGATAATGGCCATCTGGATGAGTGTTAGAGCATTTTGTAGTTACAAACGTACTTTAATCTTATAAGAAAGGAAAGAAAATAAACAGATGCTTTACTTTTATGCACACACAAAAAGAACTTAATCCCTTTATTTTCCAAGATTTAAGAAGCTTCTATTTACTCGTAGGATATATATAATAGTGAATAGTATGGGAATGGAAATCTCCTGGGCCTATCTCAACCTGAAAGTTGCGTAGAAACATTAAAGATACCCTCTTCTCTGCAAGGTTGCATGCTCAGCCCTCAGGATTGCTTAAGAGCAAAAGCACCTGCTCATTTTTGAGGCTTTCCTCATCTCAACAGACCTTCCACTGGTTTAGTCCCAGCTCTCTGGATCCAGGAAAGTAACATAAATGAATGAAACAGGAAGTGCAAAATAGTAAAGTGTGTGGGGGACTGTGGTGAACCAGAGACTGATCAACTTAAAAAATCCTGTGTGCCCTAAAACACATGTTGGGAGTTGGATCCAGTGACTGATAAACAGTTATAAAGAATTTAACAGAGTCTCTAGCATTCTGGAAAGAGCAGATGTTCAATGAGACCCTTGTTTTTACTCAAGATCTCTTAAAATCTTTATATCCCAGAACACACTGGTATATAAAGCAATTTCAAATACATTTTCCCATCTTAAAAAATGCATGGAAAAGGCTGGAGTTCTACAGTAGAGCACTTTCCCGGCATGCACAAGGACGTGGGTTTGAACCCCAACACCATATACACAGAAAAACAAAAACTAGATGAAAACATAAAACTGACTCTCACTCTTTAAAAGAAAATGTATGGAAAGATGGGGAAATACGTAGCAGCTAGTGATAGCTGAGCCCTTGAAGCTGTGATTCTAGAAAAACTTAAAATGTATAGGTTTCCAGATTTCTCTCTTAAAGCTTATTTGAATGTGAAGAAAAGTAAGTTTTGAATCTTAAGCATAACAGTCATGAGGATAAAGGCAGTAGGGAGACTCTGTGAAAACTTGACTGTAAAGAGAAGGATACAAAAATCTTGTTAGTGTGGATCTGGATATTCCCAGTATCTGATATGGCATGGATTGGGCTTAGTGGGTAAATGATGGAGCATTTCTTTTCTGGTTTACAGGAAAGTGTTTTACGTTTTAGTTCTTCCAATAAACCATGATTAAAGGCAGTGCTTGCTCTTCTGAATTAAATGTGCCACTGGAGTACAAGGGAAAAGAACAGAAAAAGAAATTACAGCTGTTAATACTGAAATAGAATTGTATCAGATGTACCTTTAAATTGAAAAAAGGTTTGCCAAATCGATTTTTATATGATCTGAATAGTATGTCTGTCATGGTGTAATGCCTGTTTGCACTTTTGCAGAGTGGACCAATAATGAAGATGTAACTTACGGTTTTCTCATCCCTGTGAACTTACATGACTGTCGCTGTTTTGGAGGATGAGGATATTGGGTGGGGTGTGAAGTTTTGGACAATATGGACTTTGGTGTAAGCTACCTACCAATACTTCTGACTGTCAGTTTGTACGTGTGCAGAGAACCGTGAGCTAAACCTTGGTTTATCAGCTACAATAAAGAAATTGTATCACTGAATCACAGAATCTGAATTGACAAATATTTTAGCTAATACCCTTCTGAATAACCTGTTTCTACAATACCTGAATCACCTCTCCCATTTTAAGTAATGATAGACATCTGATACCTTTTTTGATGGGCTGCTTCTTATGAGTAAGAATGTTCATGATTAGGGAGATCTGCATTTTATTGGGCCAATATTCTATTCTTTGTATCCTTTATTTTTAGTTTTGTCTTTTAGAGTAATATAGAGTCCTTGCCTTCATATACATTGCCATTCACTGATAGAAAGTTCTTGCCTCTAATTTTTTCCCTGAGAATGAAAGGAAGCTAAATATAGAAATAATATATTAATTTCTGTTTCTAAAGCTGCTTGCTGCTTGTCAGACACTTTTCTTGTTCATTTAATTCTTAGAATAGTTCTGATATCTATTTCAAAAACAAGAAGTTGGAAACTTCAGCAATTTGCCAAAACTCACCTGGCCTGACTGGTAACTGTCAGAGCTTATTGGCTGGACTTGTAACTTGGTTCTTCTCTGAGCTGCAGCTACATCCCTGCTTATTATTCACAAACACCTGCAGTTTCTTTAATTGCTTAAATAGTAACATGGTCTGCAGGCCTATGACCTGCTCCAGACTCAAACTCTTCGCTGGCATACTTGGTTAGCATTTAGGAAGAATATGGGTGTACAGCCGAGCATGCATTTATTCAGGAAATATGTGAATACCTGGAGTATTTGGGATATACTGGAGAAAAAATGGCCAAAATCCCTGCCTTCGTAGAAGTTACATTCTGAGGATTTACACTGTGGGTCAGTCCCCTTTCCCCAAATCGGCTGTTAAGGAGTGACATCAGCTGTGGGTTAGGTGGGCTGCCAAAAAAATTTCAAATTATGCAATAAATGTATATGTAATATCTCTGCCTGCTTGCCCCTTTTCATCACTTCAAACACATTCCCTCTGTGGACCAAGAAAGTAATGTTGATTTTAACTGAATTAAACTAATTTATTTCTAGGCACAAAATCTTTTGACAATAGAAGGCAAAGATTCCTTATACTATCAGAAGTCATTTGAAGTAAAATCTTAAGCAAAATGGACATATAAAAGTAAGACCTGCAGGGCCAAAAGACTTTTTTTCTGAAATATTTTGAATTCAGAATGATGGAAAGAATTGAGGATATTAAATATTGGAGAAACTAAGAAATGGATTGGGAATGAACTAGATAAATTATGAAATATGTGTGTTTTTTTCAATCACTGCAGGCTATTCCCTCCCCCCATTGGAGGTTAGCTAGAAGAAATGAACTTTAATAAGTTTTGGAATTTTTAATACAGATGTAAGTCATGATTCTAGTTGTTTTTCTCATCTTTAAAAATTGATTTTCTCTACCACATACATTCTGATGACTATTACATGTTTCAGTCTTCAGGCAGTTGTGATTTTTTTAATGACTTTGAAAGGTTAAAATCTATTGGAGATGAACTTTTAAAGTTTCGAAGTCTTTCAGATATATTTTTAGTAACATCTTGATGATGACCTTCAAATTTTCTTTTGTCAGCTGAGTGTTAGGTAGGTTGCCAAGAGCCTGGGAATAGGCAGAATTCTGCATTTCTCATAGCTTCTAGGGTGTGTGACATAGAGGAAAAGGTACAACGTTGGAGCTACACAAGGCCAAATCTCACTCCGTGGCTTTGATCAAGTTATTTAACATCTCTGAGCTTCAGTTTCATCATCAGAAGATGGGGTGTTTCTTCTGAGTGGTTGTGAGGGTTAAATAAAGTAACTTGTGCCGGGAACCTAACACTTAACAGAAGTGCAACGAAGAGCCACAATTCTTGCTTACTGTTTTCACATGCCGAAGTCTGGTGTAGAACAACATTCCTTAACAATAGAATCCACTTTGATTTACGTTTTCTCCCCATATGGTAGTTGAAATATTTATTCCTTTTTTTTTTTTCCCTTTTCTGTTTTCGCAAGAGTTCCTCTTCAGCTACTATATTGAGCTGGATGATGTAATCTTAGCCAACACTGGCTCTTCACCAAGCTATGGCGACAAGTTTCTTTCCTGGAGACACACACTGGATAGTATTTCATCTCAGTTCAGAATGTGTGCTTCATAACAGGACTATTTATTCGCAGAGGACTGCCTGTGCCTCACTTCCCAGGATGTGGTGTTTAACACTTTGCTTCGTTCAGTTTCCTCAACCCCATGTTTACCATGGCAAACTGAGCTCTGAAAAAAATTTAAACTTCATGCTTGTCTCTTAGATGGTACAAACCAATCAAACACCTCAGTGGCTGCAACATATCAGAATGTCAGCCAACAAATTTTATTTTTGCTTTCATTGTAAGACTTCATGCTGGTTGCAATGATGCATGCCTGTCATCACGGTGACTCAGAAAGCGGAGGCAGGAGGATCACAAGTTTGAGGTCAGCCTTAGTAACTTGATGAGACCCTTAACAACTTAGACCCTACCTCAAAATAAATTTTAAAAAATGATTGGACTGGGGTATAATTTAGTGTAAAGTACCCCTGGGTACAATCCCCAGTACCAAAAAACAAAACAAACAGTTCATTATATCGCTTCTAAAATGCTGATACATGTTATATCCTATTATGGAGAGTCAGACTTAATTCTGTGTCTTTGATATGTACTAGTGTGCTTAGTCTGTTTGTGCTGCTATAACAAATACCATAGATTGGGGTCTTAAACAGCACATATTATTTCTCAGTTCTGGAGTCTAGAAGCCCAGATCAGGGTGCCAGGATGTTGGGGCTATGCTGGGGGCTCTGGCTTGTAGATGGCTACCTTTACTTTATGCCCTCACATGGTGGAGTGCCAGCCCAAGCTTTTATAAGGACACTAATTCCTTCATGGGGGTCCTTCCCACATGACCTCATCTAACCCTAATTATACCCCAAAGTTCCCACCACCAAATACTATCACATTGGGGGTGAGAGGGGGCTGTTAAAAACATGTAAGAATTTTGGGAGGTATGTAAACATTCAGTCCATAATAACTAGCCAGTGTTTACTCTCTGAGCATTGGTACTCTCATCTGTACACTAGAGATGATAATGTCACCTGCTTTGTAAGACCATTGGATAATTTAATTAGATTAACATATCTCATGCACATAGCTTAGCTCCTAAAACTGTCCCATTGATAAACATTAGCTCTCAGTAATAGCCCCAGAAGCAATAAGTAATAGCCCCATATCATAGCAATGGTAGTATATCCGTATACATTTTATGAACCTGACTTATTCCAGGAGCTTACCAGAATGCTTGTCAAATTTTAAATTGATGAGCAGATTCTCTTTGAGCAGTATTGTACACTCTTGCTTCCAAATCCCTCCTCGCATTTTCCTGGGAGCTTCCTATCTCTAACTCCTGCATCTTCCAACTCATGTTTTCCAGATCAGCCTTCCTGAGGCTGTGGACTCAGTGGACAAGACTTTTGCCTGTGTCCCTGCCTTATACACAGTTATGTATTTCCACCTGCCTTGTGGCGTCCTGATCCTTACTTCAAATCCCTCCGATTATTGCTCTTCATGTCCACTGCAGCTCCATCTTGTCTCCCTCACATGTCAAAGTAACGCATGTAAAAATGATAAAGATGTTCTTGAAGGTCTTCAGAACACCCGAACACCTGAGACAGGGGTCCACATTCAGTTTGTTGAATGCTTTTTGGCATGGACTTTTAAAATTGGGGGCATTTTGAAAAGTTGATTAGTAACCAAATCATTTTGTCTTAAAACATAGGTTTCCTGTAACAAATAGCACACCTGCTTTAGGATCGAATCCTCAAAGGTAGAAACTTTATTATTGTCTATCAATACATATTTCAGAGCAAAGTAATCTCACACTTAGGGAATCATAGGAATGAATATATATATATATATACCCTTGCCCTTAAATAAAGATTAAAATTATCAGTATTATTCAACACAAATGTACTTTCACTTCAAAAGATGAAGAATATTTTAATATCTTTTTCAATTTGAAGGTATGTGGTGAATTCCACAAAGGAAGGGGTCATAGGAAGATGCCCTCCAGTTTTGTTTTGTTTTGTTTTGTTTTTTGTCAAATGAGCATGTGTTGAGGATGAGGTGATAAACCAAATACAGATGGTGCCCTGGTGCAGGGCTCAGGTGATGGATGCCACAGAGGTGTCAATAAAGTATTGACTCTCAGAGAAGAGAACCCATTGGTTGAGAGGAGCCAAGAGAAAATTTCATGGAGAAGCTGGGATTTGAGAAAAACCATGAGAGAAGTGTAAAAGGAGATCTACCCTTAGAGATAATTTTAAAAAGACATTCTTGACTGGGAAACAGCATGAGTCAAGAACTCTGGAAAGTGTGGGACCTGTTGGCAACAGCACACAATTCTTGAACAAAGAAAGGTGGAATGTGAAGGTCTGTGGGGAGAGGAAAGGAAGGAGAGGAGGCTCATTTATTGCTTGCTAGCCATGTGCCAACACTGTTTTACACCCTTCACTTATATTGATCAATGTAATCCTAAGAGAAGTCTAACCCATACAGATTGAGGTCATGGCGGAGACTTTGCTTGCTGGGGAAAAGCATTTATGTTCTGGTTCTCATTGAGGTGTCTGAATTGCAACAGGGAGTAATGAGCTCCTGTGAACTCAGGACTATGGATGAACTTCAGATTGAGGGAATCTACAAGACTAGAAGTCCCCATAAACAGTAGTATTAGTATTTTCCAATTTGCAAATTTCCAAGTCTTTAAGAAAAAGGTTATATCTTTAGATGAAGTAACATGTTTGTTTATTTTAGAGTCCATTATTTACTTGTGACCACAGAACTGCTCTGTAAAATCTTTGAAAGTGTCTTATAAGCAAATCAATTCTGTTACCTCTTTGAAAGTTGTTTAAAATTTTAATCTAGAGCTAAGGCACATGTTATGGAAATGACCTTTCGTAAACCTGTTTCAGGCTTAGTATTTTTTTTTTAAAGAGAGAGTGACAGTGGGAGAGAGAAAAACAGTTTTTATTTAGTTTTTCATGTAGCTTTCATTGCTCCGAGACTTCATTGTGTACATGGTGCTGGAGTTTGAACTAGCATACTGGTGCATGCCAGGCAAGTGCCGTAACTGCAGAGCCACTGCTCCAGCCCAAGCTTAGCATTTTTTAGATGGGATTTGATTTTGAAAGAAAACACATAGTACCATGATGATATTTGCTCTCAGTGATTTATTGATTAGGCTAATATGTATGCAAGGTAACTACCTTATTTTTTTCCTGTTTATTTTTGGGGTCTTTTTATTTTGTCCTGTTTTGGTGTTTTAGAATCCTTGAGCCTTTTTAAGATACTTACTTCTAGGAAAAATATATTTAAAATACGAAATTGTATACTTTGATAGAAGGAGGTCAAAGAAATGTTTATGTTTTAGAAACATGGAGGGAAATGCTTGTAGAGGTTAGGCAATGTTTGGTGTACTTTGTGTTTCACCCCTGTACAAAAAAAAAACAACAACAAAACTTATAAATGACCTGTGTTCCTTCTTTGTGATTGATGGCAAGGGAACAGAGTATAGGGTTGTAAGAATTTGCATCAGATGGATTTGGAAGTATTCCAATATTTCCTTGCTATTTAATTCTAGGCACAGTTTCTGACCAGTGAGTTTGTGTATAGTAGAGTTACACTGATGGAGTCCTACTGCTCATCCACCGTTGTTCCTGCCTGCCATACATCTGGCACCTCTGGAATTCCTTTCCTAAGCTTCACACTATGAAGACACCTAGGCAGAACTTAGCCCAGACGGGAGCCAGCAACCCCAGAGAGGGGCTCCTCACAGGCAGAAGACGTGGCACTGGACTGTGGCCCCTTTTCAGCTTTCTGGCAGCAAGTGTCTCATTAGCATGGGTTCCTAGGACACATTTGGCTACAGAGGAGAACCCAAGAGATGAAAGCTTGAAGGAAACCCAGCTGTGTCCACATCCGCAGTGATGCCTTGCTAGTGAGCAGCCAGTGAAGGAAAAAGTCAAACCCAAATGTGGAGGCAAGTTTCTCAGCACTTTCGCTCTCCTGTGGAAGGTTTTCTGTCAAGCAGCTCTTGCAGGGAAGGATTACCATGCTTAAGGAAATTGTATTTGGGAAGATTTTTTGTTTTTAACAGAGGTTACAAAATATTATGGAGACTGTGCCTTTAATGGCTGTGGTGGCTGCAGCAGCTCAGCCTCTGGGGCAGGAGGAGGAAATAAATGGTCCAGGCTATACTTGGGGGCCTGAGAGCCTAAAAACCTTACTGACCACAAGAAGCAGGGCTGAGCATGGGTCCTGGGACTGGAGTGCATTGTGCACTTGTTTGTACAGCCCTGGGAAGTGGCCAGGATGAGGGACTGGGCAGGATTCTTTCTATGTTTTCTTGGATGATGTAATAGAGAGTGCTGCTTGTATTCTTTATTTATTTCTCAATTCTTATCTGGGCATATACACGAACACATAAAGACAAGGTTCTTAAGCAATCTGGGGCTTTTTAACTAATTCCAGCTAATATTTTTTTCACCCATCCCAATGGTGGGGATTGAACCTAGGGCCTTGTGTGTCCTGGGCAGGTGTACCACTGAGCTACCCCGGTAGCTCTGAATTCTAGCTAATATCAAGTGAGGGAAAGTGTCCTTTGTGACTTCTAGGAAGTAGCCTTTAAAGGCATTGGTGGGGTGTTTTCTTCCTTCATCCCTTCCTAACTTTGTGCTGCCTGGAAGGCAGATATGAGGGCTGGAGTTTGAAGAGCTTGTTTGGACCGCGAGGTCAAGGCTACATAGTGTGTTCATGGAAATAAGCTGGTGCTCACGTCCCTGGTCTGTAGCTCTCAGTATGAGCTTAAGACCTGCCTAGCATGACAGTGAAATAAGCGGCTGGTTCAAATCACTGCTGAGCCTAACCCTAATGAATACTTGGGACTTTGTTGTAGAAGGAGAAGTTAAAATGAAGATAGGCAAAGGAGATTCAGATTTTCTGTATAGAATTTTTTAAACTGCTTTTAAAGAGACTGATAAAAAAATGGACTGATAAATTCTGGGATGAAGGTATGAAAACATTCAGCATAGCTATTCTAAGATAGCTTAAATGCTCTTTTTGCATAAAGTGGGACATTTAAAAACTTGGAAGGTGTTTGTCGACCTGCAGTATGATGAAAGTCAAAAAATAATTCTGATTTTTTCCGTGTATTCATACGTTTCCAAAATTTGATTTTTAAATGCCAAGTCTGCATTATGGTCAGATTTATATGGTAGTTTCCTTTGAAATTTGCTTTATGGCTTAAAATTATATCAATTTTGTTATATATTTCTGATGGGCTTTAAAAATGTGGGTTCTTTAATTTCTCAATGCAGAATTCTGTCAGTGTTCATGCAACACATTTATTTGTGTTTATTTCTCCATGTGGGTGTAATTTCCATGAGAGTGAGAACTTGGTTTAGTTTACTGCTCTATCTTTAATGACTAGAAAAGTGATTGCTGTTTATAAAATCCAGTTAAGTGAGCTGCTTGCATATCTGTAGCTTTGATTATGTTTTGTACTTTAAGCATCCATAATTGAGACAGGTGACTTGAAGTCTTTCACTAAGGAGCATTCGTTAGTTTGTGCCCAAATTTCTCAGTTTTTGTTTCATGCTTTCTGAAGCTGTTTTATTTTAGTACACTGCTATGGTTTAGATGGGATTTGTCTCCCAAGGGCTCATGTATTAGAAGTGTGGTCCTCAGCATCGCATTGTTGAGAGATAGACCTTTAAGGAGGTGGGGTTGAGTTGGAGTTGGTCAGGTCATTGGGGTTGTTACCCTTGGGAGAGGTTAATGTAGTTCTCCTTGGACCCTGAATTAGTTCTCATGAAAAGGTGGTTATAAAAAGGTTGGCCTCTCCTTTCGCTCTGACTTCCTGTCTAGCCATATGATCTCTTCCTCGTGTGTGCACATGCATACAAATGTCTAGCCACGCGATGCCGTTCACCATGTGAGGCCTTCTCCAGATCAAAGCTGATGCCAGTGCCATGCCCCTGAACCTCTAGAACTTTGAATTTAGTCTATTTCTTTTCTTTATAAAGCATACAGCCTTAGGTATTTTACAAAATTGATTAATATATACATAGAAATTTAGGATCATTTCTCTCCCTAAAAAGTTGAATTTATTGTATGTAATTATAAGGTTTTAGCCTCAAAGTCCATGGTATCTTATATTTTCGTAGGTAAGTTATATCTTATATTGACATAACTAACTCTGCTTTTTTAAATTAGAATTCGCCTGGATTTTCTTTCTCTATTTATTATTAGCATTTGCCTGGTTATTTTTTCTTATTTATTATGATTATCATCCTGGTTCTTTCTCCATCTACTTCCAGCTTTTCCACGTTCTTTTATTTTGATGTATCTCAGTAATAACATATATAACAGCATTTTTTAAAAAAATTCAAACAACTGTTCTTTGATTTTTTAACAGGAAATTTTGTCAGTCATATTTACTATAATTCTTCGTATTTTTAAACTATAATTCTTGATATTTTAGACATGCTTCTATCATCTTAACTTGTGTGGTATATTCCCATTTCTTATATTTTTTGCACTATTTGGATCTTATTATTCCATTCACTTTCTCTACCTGTTTGAATTATATGTACTGTATTTCTTTGCTTTTGGTGCTTAGATCTGAAATTTGCCATGCATACTTTTAAAATCTCCATTGACTCGCTTTCCTGGTAATAACTTAATGTAAATATTGTGCACCATTTTAGTTCAGGAATTCTTTCTTTAACTGTGTCTATATGTTATTTAACTCATTTATTAAGATTTGTTTTTTTATAAAGAGAGCGAACAATGAGAGAAAGAGAATCAATTTTTATTTAGTTTTTTCATGTAGCTTTTGTTGCTCTGACATTTAGTTGTGTACATGGTTGCTGGGGTTTGAACCTGTATACTTGCACATGCTGGGCAAGTGCCTTAACCACTGAGCCGCTGCTCCAGCCCCTCATTTATTAAGTTTTAGTTTTTCTCTCATTATATTTTTCCAGGAGGTCTTTCAGTTCTTTTTAAAATCTGCCTGGATTGTTGTGTTAGTTTTCTGCTTTGAATCATTTTTTAATTTTGATTTTTTGTTTAAAAAAATTTTTCCACATAGTTATTCCATGTGCTTGGCCAAGATTTCCCTTCTCTGAAGTGTTAGGGGGGTTAGATATGTTGTTTGTTAGATATGGAGTTAGATATGGAGTGGTTTTTTATTATTATGTGGTGGTTTATTTAATTGTGTGTGATTAGGATTTTTTTGATTGTGAATTCCTATTTTGTCTGTGGAAATTTTAATCTGTGAAAATCCTGAAGGCCTAAAATAAGTGGACTTTCCTCCAGAGAGGATATACATTGGTATGTAAAACATGCTAAGTCTATTTTATTAAGTGCACAAAAATGCTACTGACCTGGGCCACTTTAGTCCTAGTTGTATGGTTTCATCGTTCTCATTTTGAGAAGCGGCCTGGGACTTCCTAATTGCGTAGGCATCTGTCTTCTTCACAATAACTTTCTATCCACTGTTCTGCTTCCATCTCATTCATTCTGTTCTTCTCTCTTGTGAAATATCCATTACATTCTGCTCAATGCTATCATATTAGGTTTGCAATGTATTCAGAATTTTCTTTTAATAGGAAAGCTCTTCAGGGTATCCACTATGCTTCTGGGAACAGAAAGTCCATGTAGTTGCCAAGAATTAATAGTATATGCATGTTTTCAATATGCATTTATCATATGGGAAAGCTGTCGTTATAATATTTAGCAATGACATATATTTATAAGATTCAGACTCTGATTTCTCAAGTGTCCTGACATTTAAAATACAGGTTGAGCATC
Source organism: Aplodontia rufa (assembly GCA_004027875.1). NCBI lineage: Eukaryota > Metazoa > Chordata > Mammalia > Rodentia > Aplodontiidae > Aplodontia > Aplodontia rufa. The sequence goes on from PVKS010006324.1 coordinate 28,737, forward strand.
CCTAATCTCAAAATCCAAAATCCAAAAATCTAAAACTTTTTGAGCTCCGAAACTTCAGAATTTCAGATTTTTCAGAGTAAGGATATTTGACCAGTGAAAGTGTGCAAATATTCCAGAGTTACAAAGTCTCTGAAGTCTGGAACACTGCTGGTCCCAAGCATTTCAGGTAAGGGACACCCAACCTGTACTGGTTTGAACCTGCCTTCAAAGGACTTTGGTAGCCATAGGTCTGTCTGTTGGTGTTTGAGCAAAGGGAATTCTAGGTAAAGAGACTATTTATACAAAGCTCATGGGGGTGGGGAAGGAATGAGGTGGGATCTTTAGGTCACCACCATACTAGGTGGAACAGTGAGACCCAGGTTCTGAGCAAGTTGTTTGTGTGCCTGGATAGAAGTCCCTGGGCCTTAGCTTTCTCCTTTGAAAATTATTGGCAATTCCTTTCATTCTAAATCTTAACTTCTGTGTATCCACAGTCTTTCTAAATAAAACCAGGTGACTTTTATAAGTGGATTATTTTTGGTATTCCAAGACAAGATTTTCAAACACATGTCTTTGGTTTACATTATAATAGTAAATGAACAGCAATCAGTGCCACCCATTGCCTGCCTATTCTATAGTGGGTGCTTCGTGTATCTCATTTGACCCTCTGGCATCCTAAGAATGATACCATGCCCCTCATTTTACCAGTGAGAAAATGAGAGACTGAGAGGTAGAAACCTGTCAGAGTGCATTTGAAATCTCAAGCTGCTCCCACACTGGATTGCTTTTAGGAGTTTGCTTTTATTGTTTACCTACAGAATAGGAATACAGATGGTAATATAACTACACCTGATTCTCATAGGGGATTTTGAAAACTGTTTAATTTTACATGAGCGCCATCTTAAACTTCTGTTCTATGCCTGGAAGTGTGGGAATAATTGTTTTGTTGTTGCCTTTGTAAATTGACCAAAAAAAAGTGCTTTGTTTTGCCTTTCTCCTTTATCTCCACCTTAAGAATTACAAAAATAATTGCCTGAAATGTTTGTACATTTATGTATGCAGTTGTAATTTTTGCATCTAATCCTGATTTTTTTTTTCCTTACTGGTTTGTAGCAGGAGTAACAGCCACCTCATACAGTCAGGAACAAGTTCTTAGCATCTGTGATTAATATCCGTGTACTTGCTCATTGTTTACGGTGATAGCACCTTAACTTTTGGAATTGAAGAAGTTATCAAAAATTATTGATTGGGTCAGACAAGAGTCAAAGATGACTCAGAACTCGTCTCTGTCCCTGCAGCTAGATAAAATTGGAATCTAACATGCAACTATTTTTCCTCACAGTTGTATTGTTAAAATTATCCTTTCAGCTCAGCAGAGCAGTTTGCTTGAATTTTTAAGGTGACTAATAACCTTTGGGCATCTTAGATGTCCTAGGCTCTTGATCTATCTCCTTAGGAGGGTCACTTTCCTTATGGGTATTTTTCTCCTTGAAGAAAAAAAAATAATGTTTTGAAATCTGTTTTTGAAAGGATAACTGAGGGGCTGGAGCAGTGGCTTAGCTGTTAAGAGTGCTTTCCTGGCATGCTCAAGGACCCAGGTTCAAACCCCAGCACCACATACACAACTAAGTGTTGGTAAAACAAAAACCAGATGAAAAAAATAAAATAAAATTGATTCTCTTCATTTATTCATTCTTTCTCTTTTTAAAAAAACAATAAAAAAGATAACTCATCTGGTGGATATTTGAATTTGCTTGACTATAGTAACCATTTCAGTATAAGTATACAAAAATACTATGTTGTATATCATAAGAATATACAACTAAAACCCAGAACATGAAAGAAGGCCAAAAATCTTATTTGTAATTATTAACATTTGATGCATTTGCTTTTTATTCCTCAACAAATTGTCTTTGTATTCCCAGGAAAATGTCCTAGAAAAAGAACATCATTATAGATAATGGGTTTGGGTATGTGAACTGTAAGAGTGGCAAGTCCTGAGGGAGGCACAGGTGATACTGCAGAAGGATTTTGTTTGCTAGGGTTTAATTTGATAGTCAGCTATGTACCTTTAAGTTATTGTGGTAGAAAGCTGTGTACCTTTAAGTTATCGTGGTAGAATTCTGCATGCCTCATTAGTGATGGGCTGTGTGTGAATTCACTCGGCACAATAAGCAATGGGATGGTGCTGGAGCTGCAGATGATGAAACATTGTTTTGCTGCATGCAGAGGACATTCCTGTAAACAGGATTTGTTGAGACCTTCCTATGAAAGATTCTTAAACAAACTTGGTCTTTGTTCACAGAAGATAAATGAAATAGGGAGGCTGAGTAGTGAGAGTTTGAGAGGTTCAAAAAATTGCAGAAGCTATATTTTGTATCCATAACACATTTGTCTCCTGATAACAGGGAAGTAGTTTGCCTATACCTGAGAACACTCCCTAATGACTAGCTAGTGGACACAGTCCTTACATTTTTTGGAAGCAGAGTTCAAAAAACTCAGAGAAAATATGAATAGAACTCCATGGACTGTAACCCTGAAAGGTAATACTGTATGAAAAGAACAAAAGACAGCAGAAGAATCAAAATCCTAGTCAGACAGTGAATGATTAGCATGGGAAACAAGAGGGTCAGATGCTAGAAGTATTCATTTATGGGGAATTCATTTGAGGTGTTCAGATTTAACGTGAATAGTATGAATTTGTGAAAAGAAATAGCAAGAAAATGTTTGATTTTTATGAACTATTTGATCATGAAGGTCAGAACTTGATTTGGTAGCCATAGGTGACCTACAGATGGCAAAGCTCCAGAACGCCCATTTTCTTCTGTCTGTATAAGAAGAGCGTTCATCTGACTAGAAGATCAGAACAAATAACCATCAAGGAAGCTAAAACCCAGGTTGGTGAGAGAGAACCTAGCTTCTTTGAGCTGGTTCACAGTATGTGGATGAATTCCCCTTGCGACATTAACATGACTTGTCGATAGTGTGTGGAATGACTATAGGTAATCTTGGAGCCCTGAAGTTCAAGAAAGGGAACAGAAGAAAGGTAAGAGGCAGTTACCCTTGTTTTAAAACTGGAGACCAGCATAGGGCACAGTTCAGCAGCATAATTCCATCAGTTCGTGGTGTATGCTTGGAAAAGAAGTCTGATTCCCAAAAGGCATCATGAGTTTACCAAGAACAATTTCTACCTAACAAACTCTATATTCCCTCTTATACACCATTATTAGACTGGGGGGTTTGGGACGTTTAAACATAATATGTGAGGATTTCAACAAAGGATTCAGTTATGACATATGTGATCACCTTAGGATGAGCTGGAGAGAAATGTGGCTCTTTAGGTAGGTGCTTAATGGGTTGATATCATCTTAGAGGGATATGCTTGGCATGCCATGGTAATATGTTCTTGCTGTCAGGTAACATTTTTTTCATGTATTTGGATTAAGAGAAAATGTGCTTATCAAATTTGCAGTGATGCAGAAGTAGGTGATGTGATTTAATGCATGATTTGATGGACTTGTATTACACCATGATCCCAAATACTATAAAACTCAAAACAATGAATTTAAATTTTAAAGTAGTGAAATAAAATGGAATCAAGGAGTGTACTATATATAGTTTTTTTTAAATGTTTTTTATTATGGGCCTGATGTGATGGTACACACCTGTAATCTCAGCAATTCAGGAGGCTGAGGCAGGATTGCCAGTTCAAGGCCAGCCTCAGCAACTTACCAAGACCCTAAGCAACTTAGTGAGACCCTGTCCCAAAAAATGAAAAGAGATGGGAATGTGGCTCGATGGTAAAGCACTCTTGGGTTTTGTCCCCAGAACCAAAAAAAAAAAAGTGTAAAATAAATGTTTTGGATGCGGGAAAGACCAGAGGTGTTAATTGACTATAAACCAAATATGAGTCATTCATTCACTCACTCATTCATTGGACAAATATTTACTGCACTTATATTTCAAAGACAGAAGGCACTAAAAGATTTATCAAATTGACGAAAATGAGGATTTTCCTGCTGGTGGCTTCTCCAGCATCTGCTATAGCCCACAGTCTTCAGTGTACCTTGGCTTATAGCTACATAACTCCAGCTTTTGCCTCTGTCATCACATGGCCTTCTTCCTGGCTGTCACTTAAACTCTTATAAAGACTGGTCATATTGGAGTAGGGCCCACCTTAATGACCTTATCTTAACTTGGTAACACCTACAAAGACCATTTTTCCAAATAACATTAGCAAGCAGAATACAGGGGTTTAAGACTTCAACTTGGCTTCTGGGAGATGCAAGTCATCACCTATATATTATGATACAGAAAAACTAACATAAAAATACAAAATAAGCTAGGGGCATAGTGTAGTAGTGGAGCATTGTGTTCAGTATGCCTGAGGCCCTGGGTTTGATCCCCAGCATGTCTCCCACCAAGCACACACACTCAATCCAAAAAAACTGCTGTGAGAGCAACAGTATGACCTACTTTACTGGGGAAGACAGGGGTTGTCAGGAGTGATTAGTAGCTCTCCAGGTAAAGAGAAAAAGGAACAACTATCCAGAAAGAAGAAATAACTGTGTGAAGAGCCCTGGGGCAGTGAGGCTTGGAGTTCTGAGGAAGTTGAAAGGAAACCCAGTGTGCTGGGGACAGGAGAGCAGAAGATGGGTTGAGACAGGAAGGAACAGAGCCAGCAGGGTTGTACATCCCATGTGGAGGCAGTGTGGGGTGGTTATTGAAAGCAAAGCAAAAAAGAATGAATACAAGTATGTAGGGTGACAGGAAGGAACAGAGCCAGCAGGGTTGTACATCCCATGTGGAGGCAGTGTGGGGTGGTTATTGAAAGCAAAGCAAAAAAGAATGAATACAAATATGTAGGGTGGACAAAGATCCCAAGCAAATCCGATCTTCCTAGGTTGATCACATCTGAAACACTTTGTGTCCTATTTTAAACCAATGTTTTTCAGTATGGTTGTTGGAATTAATATATTTAACTGAATGGAGAGAAGGCCTAGGATGATAGCCATTTGGAACTAACTTGAGTGAGATTTTTCTATTATTTGTCCTTAGGGCAGAATTGAGTCTCATGGGTAGGATTTCTAGGAGGAGAGAGCTCCGTGAAATAAAAGGTCTAGCACTGACAATCACACCGGGAGAGAAAAGGATGTCTTGAGACTTAGGGGACTCTTGGCCTCAGAAGATGGCCAGCTGTCAGGGATGCTGGGACACTGAAGTGAAGGTGAGGCAGGAACAGTTTCCTTGAAGGTCCTCTACAAGAAGCATCCATAGAGTTTCAAATGTTATGCTAGGATTTCTAAGGTATATTTATATGCACTTTATAATTAAAAATTAAGAGCATTAAAATGCTATGAGATCATTCCATCACTGGAGGATTGTCAAGTAACCAAACTCATTTAAAAGTCTGGGCAGAGTCATTTAGACAGTCTGCTACACTCTGCAGCATCTGTGTTTCCTGACACAGCTGTAGTTGCAGTGGTTGTACTCAATCTCAATCTATGATACAATTCTCTTCTATGTGTCCTCTCAGCTGTCTACAGTTGACTTTTTCTCTCAAGAAATGTATGTTACATACATCAAGAAATGTATGTTAAGCCAAACAAATCCTATTTAGAAGTGATGACATGTGAACATGCACATCTGTTTTACACCTTCACTGGGGGAGCAGGGACCGAGGGCATAGGGTGTGAGCAACAATGTGAGTCCTACCCATGGGTCTGCAGGGGGGCATTCTCACACCTGCTGCCAAAAGGACACCTGAAAGGAATCTCCATGGTCACTCCTATCTCTTGAAGATCTGACTGTTCCCTTTACTTTCCTCTCCTCACCTCTTCTCACTTAACAGGTGAATATTCAGAAGTTCATTAGGCTGCTGGCTTTTCCTAGGGATAAAAAGAAAGCTCAGGAGCTATTAGAAAAGGCAAAGAACCTTCTCATTGCTTCTCCGCAGTAGCTCAGAAGTCCTGGGAGGAAGAGCACAGGGCAAGGGCAAGGGGCAAGCGAGGGACAGCTGGAAACAGAGGTTAGTGCATCTTTTCACCTGTGTGGGCGAGAAGGTAAATAAGGATAGTAGATGGACAAATTGGATTACAGTATTCATGTGGATTATAACAAAATATTGGCCTTGAAAATTCTGCTGAGTCAAGGTCACAGAGGAGTGGTTTTGAAACCCAGGCTGAAAGGTTGGAGTTGTTGAAACTGCCTGATGACATACAAGTGTGGATAAATAGATCCAAAGCCTTAAAATTAAAATCTCATTTTTCAATTTTATAATTTTCTTATTTTACTATGTGCTGATATTTATAAGTATTTTTAAGTATCTATAAAATTATGGAAACTAAATTGTTGGACTCAAAATAATTCATTTACAAATCTCTGTACAACATGGTTTCAAATATTTGCTTTTTCTCCTGGGCATCATTTAAGGTCAGTGCCAGGAAGTACCACTGCTAGTTCCCTGGACATAACCATAATTCAGGGCTGAAGAGTGGATCCTTCTCTCTGCATCTTAGTGCTGAATACCCTGGAGATCAGATCAGAGGGCTTTTTCTACAGAAGCAGCATTGAGTGTGGGGTTAAAAAGACTTTATCTTTCTTCTTTCTATACTCTTCCTACTTGAATATTGCATATATTTATATATACCATTGCCATACTATAAGACAGAACCATTATAAAGCTTTTAGGGGAGAGTAGGCTAAGTTACAGGTGACCTAAATTTTAGTTTTCGATAACAAGATTAAAAATGAGTGTTTTAAACAAGAAGTTTGAGAAGTGTCATGAGTTGCACATTATGTTTACTTTAATATATAAAAATATACATATTTTATACAAATAATTTCTGCTTAAATTTAAGAGTTTGCAATGCTTTCTACTTTTTGTTTTTATGAATCATATTATAAACCTACCCTACACATTTAATACTTTAAAATTTATTAATCAATGATTACTAAGTAGTTTTTTAGATTATGAGATAATTTGAATTTTAAATTGCATAGAAACTTAAGCTATTGCTATTTAAAATAGGTGTTTCTGGGAACTTTTAATTAAGGTTTTGCAGAATAATATGATTATTTTAGGAATTTTTTCCTCTTTGCTATTTATTGGGGAATAGCTATGATTACTAATAATTTTTTTTAAAATTAAAAAATTTTCAATAAAAACTGAACACCGAAACCACAAATAATCCAATCAATAAATGGGCTACAGATCTAAAAAGAAACTTCTCACCAGAGGAAGTCCAGAAAGCCCATAAATATATGAGAAAATGCTCTACATTATTAGCAATAAGAGAAATGCAAATCAAAACTTCAATGAGATTCCACTTCACTCCTGTTAGAGTGGCAAAAATGAGGAATACGAACAACAGATTCGGATAGGCTGTGGGAAAAGAGGAACACTGTCACATTGCTGGTGGGACTGCAAACTGGTTCAGCCACTCTGGAAAGCAGTGTGGAAACTCCTCAAAAAATTAGGGCTGATAAATTTCTTGACACATACAACATCCCTAAATTGAATCAAGAGGATATTGAATTCCTAAATAGCCCAATCACAGGCACTGAAATCCATATCTCAATTAAAAGTCTACCAAAGAAGAAAAGCCGAGGACCTGATGGCTTCTCCGCTGATTTTTAACACACTTTTGAGGAGGAACTAATACCTCTCCTTATTAAGTTATTTCAAGAAATTGAAAGGGAGGGAATACTCCCATCCACTATTTATGAAGCAACCATAACCCTGATATCAAAACTTGACAATGATACATCAAAAAAAGAAAACTACAGACCAATATCCCTGATGAACTTGGATGCAAAAATCCTTAATAAAGTACTAGCAAACCATATTCAAAAACTTATCAAGAAAATAATCCATCATGACCAATTGGGCTTCATCCCAGGAATGCAGGGCTGGTTCAACATACGCAAAACAATTAATGTAATCCACCATTTAAACAGAATAAAGGGCAAAAACCATATGATCATCTCAATGGATGCAGAAAAGGCCTTTGATAAAATCCAGCACCCTTTTATGTTCAAAACTCTAGAGAAGATAGGGTTCAAAGGATCATTTCTGAACTATGTAAAGGGTATATATGCTAAACCTTCAGCTAATATAATACTTAATGGAGAAAAGCTGAAAGCATTTCCACTAAAATCAGGAACAAGACAAGGCTGTCTGCTCTCACCACTTTTATTCAATATTGTTCTTGAGACCCTAGCTGGAGCACTTAGGCAAGAGAAAGAAATCAAAGGGATAAAAATAGGAACAGAGAAAGTCAAACTCTCTTTTTGCTGACGACATGATCCTGTATCTGAAGATCCAAAAAACTCCATCAGTAAACTGCTTGAACTTATAAACAGATTTAGCAAAGTGGCAGGATACAAGCTCAACACCCACAAATCAATAGCTTTCCTATACACTAATAATAATAGGTCTGATGAAGAAATCAGGAAATTAGTCCCATTCAAAATATCTTTGAAAAGAATGAAATACTTGAGAATTAACCTTACAAGGGAAATCAAAGATCTCTTCAATGAAAATTATCAGTCATTGAAGAATGAAATCCAAGATGACCTAAGAAGATGGAAAGATGTCCCATGCTCTTGGTTAGGAAGAATATAATAAAAATGGCCATTCTACCCAAAGCTTTATATAGATTTAATGCTATCCCTATAAAGATACCTATGTCGTTCTTTACAGACATAGAAAAAGCAATTCTCAAGTTCATCTAGAACAATAAGAAACCTAGAATTGCCAAAACATTACTAAACAAGAAAGACGAAACAGGTGGTTTTGCCATACCAGATTTAAAACTATACTACAGAGCTGTAGTAACAAAGACAGCATGGTACTGGTATCAAGATAGGAAAGAAGACCAATGGAATAGAATAGAAGACCCTGAAACAAACCCACAAATCTTTAAATATCTGATTTTTTATAAAGGGAGACAAAATATTACATGGAGGAGAGACAGCCTCTTCAACAAATGCTGCTGGTCAAGCTGGACAGCCACTTGCAGAAAGTTGAAATTAGACCTATATCTTTCACCTTGCATGAGAATCAAATCAAAATGGATCAAGGAGCTAGGAATTAAACCAGCTACCTTGCAACTGATGGAAGACAAATTAGGTCCAACACTTCAGCTTTGGGAGTAGGTAAAGACTTTCTCAACATGTCTCCTAAAGTGAAAGAAGTAAAGTCAAAAATCAGTGAATGGGATGCCATTAAGCTAAAAAGCTTTTGCCCTGCCAAGGAAATAATCAAAAGAGTCAAGAGGTTTCCTACGGAAATGGAAAGAATCATGGACTATGATTCCTTGGACAGGGGACTCATATCCAGAATCTACAAAATCCTCAAAAACCTCAACTACAAAAACACAAACAACCCAATCAATAAATGATCCAAAGAGCTAAATAGAAACTTCTCAACAGAAGACATTGATCCAGCCAACGAATACATGAGAAAGTGCTCTAAAACACTAGTAATCAGAGAAATGCAAATGAAAACTACATTAAGATTTCACCTCATGCCAGTCAGATTGGCAAAAATGAAGAAAATTAACAATAATAGATGCTGGAGGGGTTATGGAGAGATAGGAACACTAGGACACTGTTGGTGGAGCTGCAGACTGGTACAGCCCCTTTGGAAAGCCATGTGGAGAATCCTCAAAAAATTAGGGATGAGACCACCATATGATCTTGCTATTCCACTCTTGGGTATCTTTCCAGGGGATTTAGAATCAGCACATTATAGTGACACGGCAATATCTATGTTCATAGCAGCTCAATTTACAATAGCTAAATCATGGAAAGAACCCAGATGTCCCTCACTGGATGAATGAATGGATCCAAAAGCTGTGGTACATATATACCATGGAATTTTACACAGCAGTTAGAAACAGTGATATTCAGCCTTTGAAGTTAAATGGATGGCTATGGAAGAAATTATGCTGAGTGAAATCAGCATAACCCAGAAAACCAAGGGTCGAATGTCTTCACTCATCTGTGGAGGCTGGAACTAGACCCTGGCCATTAAGAGAGGTGGTCTATTATCATGTGTTCAATCCAGATATCATGTAATGTTACGCAACCTAATACTTTTTTTAGAGATGTTGCGGGAAAGGGAAGGGAGGGATAAGGGTGGGTAGTTGGGGGGGCACTCTTGGGGGTAAATCCAATTTTCAGAATCTATATACATTATATATTATTTTGTTAAAATTTGTATGATTGTTCAACAAATAAATTTCTCAATTAAAAAAATTAGGGCTGGAACCACCTTATGACTCAGCAATCCCACTTCTGGGTATTTTCCAAAAAGAGTTAAAATCAGCATATTATAGAGATATGGCTTTATCAATGTTTATAGCAGCTCCATTTTCTATAGCTAGACTATGGAACCAACCCAGATGCCCCTCACTCAATGAGTGGATTCAAAAACTTTGGTACATATATACAATGGAATACTACTAGGCCATTAGAGAAAATGATATTATGGCTTTTGCAGAAAAATGGATGGAGATGCTAAGTGAAGTATCAGTCTCAGATACTCAAGGGCCAAATGTTTTCTCTCATTTGTGGAAGCTAGAATACAACCAGAAACAGTATGTTAGATGGCTAAGCTAATAATAACCTCAACATGTATGAATTTTTACACAAACAGGGAGAACCTTGCCTAGGATACCTGGAGACGTAGGGAGGGGGTCAGGCAGTGGGGATTCCCCACTAGGAAGGACATCTAGGAGATTGGAAGGAGGGAGTATGGGGAAATCAACTCAGGAGATCTCCGACCTCCATGAGAAGTCCATTTAACACAGGGGCTCATTTGGGGGAAACATAGATCCATGGGGAGCCCAACGGGGGAAACCATGACATGGCATCAGCCTTGGCTAACTATGTGAATATACATTTGTTCTTGATTGTTTGATAATGATTCCCCCTCAATTGTAAGTCCATATTCAACTAACAAAAAAAGTAAAAATTTAAAAATTACATATTCTTGGACTAGAGCAGGACTAAAAAATTACATATTCCTGGACTAGAACGGCTGGTTCAGCCGTTCCAGCGCTTGCCTGGTATGCATGAGGATACATGTTCAAACGCCAGAACCACATATACAACTAAGTGTTGGAGCAACGAAAGCCACATGAAAAACTAAATAACAATTGGTTTTCTCTTTAAAAATAAAATAAAATTCAGAATTTTTTTCAATAAGGAAATTATTTTAAATGGAGTGAGGAAAACTTGTGAATATTTGATTTTAAGAAGTGACAGATTATGTAAGTCATCAAAATTTCAAAATGAGTTTTGAAGGTTATGGATATTGCTTAGTTATTAGAAAAATGCAAAGTTGGTTTTCTTATTTTTTCTTTGCTCTAAGGAGTAGCTAAACAGTGTTCAACCTTTTTAAGAAATGAATTCAGGAGTGGAATAATGCATGAAGAGTCAGATTAGTCATGGCTTCTCCCAGGAAAACACCTCTGCTGCCTCCAACTCGAACCCAAGTCTGAACAGGGCAAATCCCTTTCATGTGTCCCAGTAGTGCCTAGACTTCCCATACCCACAACTATCTAGCATATTCTATGGTTATGGTGACATGTCTTTTTCACTCTGCCTGTATCCCTCTGTCCCTTTGAATTTTATTAAGAAATTGCATTTATACTTTTCCTTTTTGAATTTTCAAAGGCTTGGTCTTTTAGAGAAATTGGCATTGTGTTGGGTAACTGGTAGGTTGAATTCAAGTTCATGCAATAATATAAAAATTAAGACAAATTCTGATAAACATTTTTCAGAGAAGTTTTTTACAGTTACAGCATATGAGTACATAGAATAGAAATGTGACAAGAAAGTCAAGCTTCAGTTTTAGGGACCTCATCATTTCAAGTTGCTTAATTTTAAAAAATGTTCTTAGTTTGCATTTTCTAAATATAAATGTTAGTAGCTCTCAACTATGGTGATGTGCTTCCTCTGAAAAATAGGAATGGTTTATTCAGAATTATCTGAAGCCAAAATGTGAACTTGCAAACTTCTCTTGGTCAATAGCAATGTTTCAACAAACTGCCAAGTTGCTAACAATAAAAATCTCTGGTCATACATTACATTGTTCCTTTAATTTAAGAGGTCCCAAATCAGAACATGTTTTTCAAAGTTGAAAGCAGTTTCAAAAAGTGATTTTTATTTTCAAGGACTGACTTTGCAGCAAAACCATAAACCATAACTTGGTATCCACCCACATTTCTTGAACTTGAACTAAAACTGAGTGTGAATTATTGTTAAATTCCTTTTCTGCCACAGTTTGATGGAAGGAATTTTGCCCAGCATTGGAACAAAAGTGGCCAAATTCTAACAATTAAGTTAGGTGGATTAGGAGGCTGAAGAGATGCAGGCGATGGATGGAAAGGGGTTCTTTCCAAAAGAATGATTAGAGGAAATCAAGAGAGCTCTAAAAGATTTCTCAGCTCTGTGCTTTCAGACAGAGAGCTTTCCCATACTCTTAATTCCCTTCCTAGTCCAGGCACCTACTTCTAGCATCTTGAATCTGAAATTCAGCTACTAACCTTAGAGACATAAGTAAAGCTTACTTCCAGAGCTCTGATGGCCTTAAAATTCCTCTAAGTCATCCAGATTTTCTTGGCATCCTGGAGTTGGCTTGAGTTTTATGGGCAGTGAATTAATGATAGAGTTAAGGTAATACAGAGACTTTGTAAAACAGTTGTGTTTATCTTTTTAAACAGTTTCCTTGAGATGTAATACTGAATGCATCTCCTTCTTGTAAAAAGGAGCATTTTGGACACCATGTCCACTGGCCACCAAAACATTCAGTGGCATTTATAGAAGGATCACTGGCAAGATTTGATTGATAGAAGTCAAAGATTTAATGATCTTAACTTAAGGAGTCTAGAAAATCTATTCATCTCAAATACCTTTTTTCACAAAAACATCATGCCAAATGTTACTGTGTTTAGTGGTTGTGTGTTAAGGGCAACACTAATAGGCATTAAACTCTTTGAATACCTTATTGGGAAAATATGGAAACAGATTTCAAGTTATTTCATCCACACCTGCTACTGGAAGGAAGGGGAACCATCAGGAAATGTAGCAGAAATTGCAAAAAAAGTTCAGATTTGAATAATTGAAAGTGGGAGTAGAGCCTGGTGGAGCAAGGCCTCCTGTTGATCCCTTCTCCTTCAGCAGTAGCTTCTACTTTTCTTGAACAAAGACAACTCAGGATAGCTTAAGCATACAGAGACTTGTGGAAAAGACGCAAAGGAATCTGACACACCCAACATCAGAAGGATGGTAGGGCCTGAGGGAAGAGAAAAGTTGGCTTGCGCATCTCCTTCCACATCCCCCTGCTTGGGCAGCAGGTCCTTGTCACGCTGTTCTCTGAGTGGCTGCAGACTGCCTCCATTCCACGTGACTCCAGCTTGAGCACTGGTGGTTTGACTAGTTCCGTAGTTGTGATGTCCAGAGTTTATCGGGGCTCCTCTGTGCCCAGCCATTAGTATCCAACCCTGAGCCAGTGGCTGTGAATAGAGTCCAGCATCACACATGCTGGGTTTCATCTCTGGGTCCACGGCATGCTGACTATAATATTGCAGAATTGATCTGTACCTCAGTTTCCACATCTATGCTATGAGATTAATAACAGTCCTGAGCCTGTATGGATAGTGTGAAGAGTCATGAATGAATAAGTAACAAAAGTTGTCAGATCAGTTCGAGCACATGATAAGCATTCAACAAACCTTAGGCATTTTTAATAGTGGCACTTGTAGGTAGTGACGGGTGTGAAACAACTTTGGAAAGGACGTTTCCTGATGTTTGCAATGGCACATGTAGGGTGACTACCAGCAATTTGAAGAGAGGGAACAGGTGGTACCCTGTGGCATTCGTAGTGATTTATTAGCCAATGATTGCTAAAGACCTTATGAGGACAGGCATTGGCCTGGTGCCGACAACACCACTGAGCTCTTTGACCGGAGCACTAGAGTGCTGACTGAGCAGCTGCTCTGGTTACCAAGGTGCTGAGGGCTTAGCTTTCTTCATTTCACTTTCTTCGTCCCCAACCCTAAGAACAAGTTTGCACATTTCCATTTGGGGTTTTTTGTTGCTTTGTTTTGAATTGTTTGCATCTATTTGAATGAGACAGTTACATTTTACTCCTGGTTTTTGCTTTCACTAAAATTAAGTGCTTTACATGTTTTGCAACACCACTGTCTTTACAAACTTTCAAATTTCTATATAAGCCATTTATTTCTTTTTTTTTTTTCCCAGGGCGGAGGACCAAACTCGCTGCCTTGCACATGCTAGGCAAGCGCTCTGCCACTGAGCTAAATCCCCAAACCCAAGCCATTTATTTCTTGCATTCCCTTAAGATAAGTGTCTGCCTGTGTCTGGATTCTGTACCCAAAATTTTGTAGGTTTTGCTCTTACTTCTGAAAATACTGCTTTGATATAAAGAGAGAGAAAATATAAAATGTTTTTTAGTACAGCGGTTATGACTTGTGGCCTGAAGTGTATCTTTAATTTTTACTGATATCTATAATCACATTTACCTATCTGGAGAAAACTTTATAGGTAGAAATTGTTGAAAAAATTCAACTTGAAGGAAAGATAAATTTTGGACCAAATATAAATGAATTGTATATGAAAAAGTATTCTTATTTTCCAGGGGAAAAAAAAAAAGAAAGGTTTTAGGTTCTAATGCAAAGGCTTATTGTTGTTTTGGTTTTTGCTAACCCAATATGAACAGTTACCTTTTCTGATTGTCTTTTATCCTAAATAATAGTGTGTTTCTTAAGAAATTAATCTTTCAAAGCTTAATTTAAAGAGAAAAAATCAATAAGCCCATGGCATTCTGTCCATATCTTTCTTTTCTTTTACTAAGTTATTTAACCTACAATATAATTTGAAAAGTTTTCTTGGAACTTTAAAGTTGTAGAAACAATTGATGCTGGTTGTAGAATTAAAAATCCAAAGGTCTAATTCAGAGAAAAACTCCCAGGAGACAGAGATCGCTGTCCTGTATAGTTTAATTACTTTACCCCATCAGTCCAAAAACAGAAAGTGCATTTATCTGTCCATGAAACCAGCAACTGGAATGAGAAAGGAAAAACTGGTTATAATTTGGATGAGCTAATTCGCTAATTCGTGGATGATTTGTTGGGATGCCTGCCCCACTGGCTTGTCATGAATAGTTCCTCCTGTAAGATTTATTGTCACGGCCTGTGATACTGGAACAGAGGCCTGAGTTTGAAATTTCAGCCTATACTTAGAACAGGAGGGGAACTATTTTATTCATTTCTGTGTGACAAAATGCTACTTCAAACTATTGAACCCAAGTGAAAATCCAGGATGGATTTTTGACTATATTAGCAGATTTTGAAAGATCTCTGAGGAGTTGAGAGGAAGTCTTCTCAATGGTGGTAAATCATCAGGGCTAAGAACTTACTCAGTCCCAGAATTCTGTGCTGTCAAGTTGGCAACTTGGATTGAAGAAGTTTTAGAAGGTGGCAACTTCAAGATGCTGAGGAAGAAGTTTAGTTTTTTGGCAAGAATTAAAAGGGGTTCATCAAGGCATAAGGTGCTTAGGAACTGGTCTACTTAAGGCTGGGATCTGGGGGGGGGGTGCTTAAGAAGATATAAATATGTCATTAGGCTCATTAAAATCATCTAGAGCCTTCTGCAGCAGAGCATATTGTTAATCCCTTCCATCCTGAACTTGGATAATTATATTTTCAGATCTTAACTAATATGTTCCTCAAATGAGAGGCCACTGTTTCAGCAATTAATTTTAAAATATTGCTGAAGAAGGATATATATCTGTTTCTTGTATCACCACAATCATTTGTGATTGCATAGAGATGTTGACTAGAGCCTTCATAATTCTAGGGCCAGGGACATGGGGATGAGTGTTGCATGGGCTTCTTCCCAGTGTCTGGATGGGTGAACTATTTAGCACATTTATTTAGATTCTAAACTAAGGACAAATACTTGGTCACAGTAGCGTGTGCTGACAATGGGTATGATGGTGCATATTCACAGAATGTCTGGAACAACTGTCTGAGCTCCGCGGTATCAACAGCATCACTTTCAGACTCCTTTCACAGTACCTCTGCATATGGACTTGTTGCAAAAGGATAAGAATGGGTAGATTTTTTTCAGCAGTAAAAGGGCCTTGTAAAAATGAGAGTAAGTTTGTCATAACCATTTCAGATAAGGGCCTTTTTAAAAAATATTAAAGGAAAAGTTATAAAACAAAAATGTATTGTTATCAAATTATTTCACTAACAAAATGTCATTTTTCTCATTTCCTTTTTGTCACACTATTTTCCTATATCTGTGTCTCCAAAAATATTTTACAAAAGCACAAGATACCTTTTTTTGTTTTCTTTATTTTTATTTCTTTTTATTTTTTACTTACTAAACACTGTCTGATACACCTGCTAGGATTCGATAAACATTTGTTTAAGAATGACTCATTCAGATGACCCAGTATGTTTTCTTGTGCCTTTTCTCCCATCCCATTATATTTCTACAAAATTAGTTTTGTGCCATGGCTTTTGTAATCGGTATTTTACCAGGCTGCGAGTGGTCAAAATTGTTTGCAAAGGACATTGAGTAACCTGTCAGTTCTGAGAAATTTCTGACGTACGGTTTTCAGTTACTCAGAAGCAAATGAATGCTTCACAAATGGCATCTGTGTCTTATTTCCTAGAGCCACACAGAAAAACTGTCCATACATAAAATACTTTCCTTTTCTAACAGGAGACAAGCAGGAGAAATGCAGTCTTACCTGATGAAAGTGGTACACTTCTAAAAGGGTTTGCTTCTTAGGGGCTGGAGCAGCAGCTCAGAGGTTTTAGCACTTACCTTGCATGCTCAGTGACTCGGGTTCAAACCCCAGCCCTATGTACACACACCATAGAAAGTGTCTGAGCCACAAAAGCCAAATGAAAAACTAAATAAAATTGATTTTCTCTTTCTCTTTCTCTCTCCCTCTCACTGTCCTTCTCTCTTTAAAAAAAAAAAAAAAGAAATAAAAAAAAAGGGTTTGCTTCTTATGTAATCTAAAGTGAATTAAATTCAATTTTATATTGAAGAGCTGACCATCAGTAATCTATTGATTTGGGGTAACTTAACTTTATTTATTTTCTGTCTTTAGGCTATTTTCTCTCTGAAAATTTCTCAGACATCATTGTAGTCATAATACCTAAAGGATTTACAATATAGGCGTTCATTCTCAATACTCCCCTCAAAAATCCCCACTTCGTGTTCCTTGCTTCCTTCCAGTTTTTTTTTCTCTGCAAATATGCTTAGTTGTAGAATGTCTTTTATTCACAAAAGTTGAAGTTAAACCAGTACTTGCTCCTTTGTGAGCGTTTAATTTAGTTAAATGAAAAAAAGCTATGCCTCTTTTAGTTGTGTTCCTACAGTTGGATATGACACATCCCATGATCTTAAATCATTAGTGAAATTCAGTGGGTCATTTCCAGACACTTTTCAGTTGGCAGTGGCACCTAATTCCTGATCTTCAAACAAGTCTGTCTGTATAAAAATACTAAAAATGTTACAGAAACTCAGCATTTAATAAATGCCCTCTGTCACCTTCCCTCCCCTCTCCTTTGACCTTCCATAAAATTTCACTTTTCACTTTCTGATTCTTTTTAAGCAGAACACTTACCTACCATATCTTCTAGATATTTTATAGAGGAATAGCTATTTACAGGCTCCCTAGCGGTAGGCACTGATAACATTTGGTGTATTAAAGTACTATAGGTTTTGACTTTGGAAGCCAGATTGACAAAATTGGCGATGTCATCTATATTTGCAAATTTTTCCACAAGTACTTGTGAAGTGTCATGTTTTGGCCTTCTGTCAGGTGGTATGGAAGAAATTAAAGATGTGTAAAAGTTTATTTTTTAACTTCAAGAGACTTTTCACTTGCTTTCATTTGTCTTTACAATTTTGCTTTAGATTCTTTGAATTAACTGCTGTCAGTATTGAGAATTTGTATGTATATTGATGTGTGAATAATTTCAGTGAGTTAATTTTATCTACCAGATTTAATGTGATACTGGTTTGCTCACATTCCAGAAATGTCTCTTTTTGTTATAAATGATAGATCATTTAGATTTTGTATAGAAAAGTAGTGCTATTTTTATTATTTTTAAATAAAATATTTTTCATTCAAATTTTAGATTAAGGTTGAAATTTGTTCAAAGGTTTCTTTTATAGTGTATATAAAGCTCCAAATTGTGGAGAGAAGATGTCACATTGTGATCTTATGAATTTAGGTTATTGATGATAAATGTAATGAAGTTGAAGGAAATAACAGTCAAAGCAAACATGACTTTTAACTTAGAACTATACTGATAGTGTGTACTATATTTCCTATGCTTTAGAATGTCTTTGCTGAATTACATGCCTCTATAAGACAAGGCCATGTATATATCTCAGAAAATACATATACACACATGCACACATAAACACAATATACATATATATGTAGATAAATATATTTTTTAAAGAAAGAGAGAGGGACAGTGAGAGAGAGAGAAGGAGAGAATCAATTTTATTTAATTTTTCATGTGGCTTTCGTTGCTCCAACAACACTTCATTGAGTCCGTGGTGCTGGTGTTCAAACCATATCCTCGTGCATGCCAGGCAAGTCTTGTAACCACTGAGTCACCACTCCATCCTCCTGATTTTTATATTTTATACATAGGTTATACATGTTCATTGGAATCAAGTTAGGAATAGATATTAGCAATAAAATATATATCACATACATACAGATAAAAATTAACCCAACACCCAAATATAATGATTGTTAATATTTTGGTATATTTTGCTTTAGAACTTTCCATTGTAATATATGTACATTTTTCCTACTAAAAATTCTTTCTTTGTTTTATAATCTGATTTGATTTGATTTGATTATTTTGTTTTAGCGTTAGATTGGGCCTAACGCTAAAATGGGGGATGGGGAGTGGAACTTTTTGTTTTCTTCATTTCTTCCATTTTAAAAGAATATATAATAATACTTGGCATGGATTTGGGGTTTATTTGTTTATTTTAAAAACTTAAATAAGTACTTATGGCATGATGAAATAGCAGTTCAACCATCTAAGCATGCTTTGGGGGGCAATCTTTTTTATCCTAGCAAATTCACATCTGTTCCACATTGGTTAAAAAGAGAACAGTAGTTCACACGTGCTAGATAGAACATAATGGTCACATTTTACTTGCTTGACAATATCTAGACTGCAAGTGCCATAAGCTAGAGACCGCATCCATGTAACCCCTTCCTACACATATTCAGAGCACAACCCCTGGCATTCCATAAGGTCTAAAATACCCGAGTTGAATGAATGCTTAAAGGAAAGAGAGAGAGAGAGAGAGAAGGAACTTAGAGGAAGCAATTCACTCCCTTGTTTGAAACAATGATTGAATTAGCCACCTCCTGAAATGTATTTCTGTTGACAGAAGTACATTTTAAAATTTTAGAAAGTGAACAAGTGGCAGACCGTTTTGAATACTCAGGACTGCTGCTAATTCCTGTGCTTCCCAAATAAGCCATTCATTGGCATCCTTCCAAAAGGACTTTTTAGACCCTCCTTCAGGTTGCTTTGAGCCACACCTCTGGTAAAAAGTCAGGACTGGTGGCTGGATGGAGGGATGATGGTTCTAAGTGCCTCTGACCTCCTCCTTCTTTCTCCCACCCAGGTTGCTCTCTTCAGAATGATTCCCTGCAGAGCAGTTCTGACTTTTGCCCGATGTCTGATCCGGAGAAAAATCGTCACTCTGGACAGTCTTGAGGATTCCAAACTCTGCCGCTGCCTGACCACCATGGACCTCATCGCCCTGGGGGTGGGCAGCACGCTGGGCGCCGGGGTGTACGTCCTTGCTGGGGAGGTAGCCAAAGCAGACTCCGGCCCTAGCATCGTGGTCTCTTTCCTCATCGCTGCCCTGGCCTCTGTGATGGCTGGCCTCTGCTACGCTGAATTTGGGGCCCGAGTCCCCAAGACTGGCTCTGCTTACTTGTACACTTACGTTACTGTTGGGGAGCTGTGGGCCTTCATCACTGGCTGGAATCTCATTCTGTCTTATGTGATAGGTACGTTTTGCACATAAATGTGTAGAATGGTAGAAATAGCACCCATGAGCAAAAGGCCTGGCACTGCAGGTGTAGGTCTGCATTCCTTAGCAGCTGCCTGACTGCCAGTGAATTGCTTGATCCCAGTGTCTCTTTTTTCTTATTTCTAAAGTGTCTCTAGTTGCATAATTCTGATTTTTTTTTCTTTTCTGCTGGAGATTAAACCCAGGGCTTAGTGCATGCTAGGCAAGCACTCTACCACTGAGCTACATCCCCAGCCCCAATTCTGTGATTTTGCTTCATGAGAGAATATGCCTCTGAATGGGTTTGAAACAATTTTTAAAAAGTGTTATAGTTCTTTATTGCAAATAAGTTGCCTGATTCCACAGTTACACGCTTGAGCATTTGATTGCTGTTATGTGCCACAATATTATCAAAGTAATTTTCTAATGTGATTAAAATTTTTAATCTATGTGAACTAACACACATTTATCCTCAAATAGAGTAAGTAGCATGTAATGTCTATTTTCTACCAGTGACTTGTATTCTCTGAACGTTCTGTTTTGGGAAGGTACGTCAAGTGTGGCAAGAGCATGGAGTGGCACCTTTGATGAACTTCTTAGCAAACAGATTGGTCAGTTTTTTGGAACATATTTCAAAATGAATTACACCGGCCTTGCAGAGTATCCAGACTTTTTTGCTGTGTGCCTTATATTACTTCTAGCAGGTAAGAGAACTAGTCATCCTATTCCTATAATGAGCCAAATTCCAAATTAATTGTCCCAGGAAAGTAGGTTACTACTGAATTTGGAGCATGAGTCCTCCAGATTATGTCAGCATGTTAGGTTTCTGTTGGATGTCCATAAGTTTCATCACTGGTTGAAATCACATTTTATCTTCTGTGATAGGCTGTTTCAAAACTAAGCAACTTGGAAGGCTAGGTAGGAGAATTGCTAGTTCAAGGTTAGCTTCAATAGCTTAGTGAGACCCTTTCTCTAAATAAAAAATAAAAAAGACTGGGGATGTAGCTCAGTGGTAAAGTCCCTCTGGGTTTAAACCTCAGTACCAAAAAAACAAATAAACAAAATGTCTGAATTGTTTGGAATGATAGAAAAGGCACTTTTGAGTAAAAAGCACCTGGCATGTACCAAATAATAGCATGAGGACATCATTTTTAGAATATTATTTGGACATTTGCAGAAGTGGCAATGAAGTTTCAATAAGGAAGGATGTATAATTTCTTGGGATGGTTCCATCTTGTTCAATACAAATAAGGATACTTGCAAGCATATTATTTCTAGAAGAAATTGAAGTTTCCTATCATGCTTTCATCTGTATAATGTAGGCATCTGGTTGAAAAATGAAGCATTCATATCGCCTGTCATTTGTAAACAGGTGTTGTATAGTAAACATAGTTGCTGTAATTTTTCAGTGTTTATTAGTGTTATAGCATAGTGGTTTACAAAGACACAAGACTTAGGAGTAGGAGCAATCAGGTTTTCAATCTTTCTGTGTCATTTACTGCTTTTGGAACTTTAACAATCACTTAATCTTTCTATCACTTTGTTTGCATGTGCATAATATGAGTATATCAATGTCTGCCTGGTACATGTTTCTTGCTTGGTACATAGTAAGCACTCAGATGATAGCCAACTTTATTTTGTAAACATAGCTGATCCCTGCTGTACCCTTCTACTTGTTTTAATTATTTGAATATTTTCTATTTTGACTGATATTCCTGTCTGCAATTCTGGGTTTCTTTTTTTCTTTCTTTCTTTCTTTTTTTGTGGTAGGTGGGATTTTGAACCCAAGGCCTTGCACATGCTAGATACAAGCTACACCACCAGCCCTGCAATCCTGGTTAAGTCAATAATGGGCTAGTTAAGCCATTTTATTGCACTAAGAATAAAATTAGTATTTGTTCCTACTTGATTTACCTAGAGTAATGTACCCCTTGCTTGCCTATCCAGCCTTACCTCTGTTTTTTCTCCCCAGATTAGAAATTAGAAAGATGTGACAACAAAACCTTGTGGTCCATTATGAAATGTTTACCTGTAACATTATATAATTTTTAGGATGTTCTTACCCTTTAAAAGTTAATCCTTAATTAAATGTATCACATAAGGATAGGAACTCGAACAAAATTTGTAGGTCTAAAATATTTTGTATTTTGCTTCTAATGGCAAGAAAAAAATACATTCGTTGTCTTTCATCAGATGATGGATTTTTGTTTGTTTTGTTTGGTTACTAAAAAACCTAGCTAACATTAAATTAGTTGTGTCATATTTTATTTAGGGCTGATTTCATTAAACTTAAAATATTCAGCTTTAATCTCTCAACGATGAGAAGCATGTAACTGTGACACATTTAAATTCTATGGCAAGACCAAGGCTAGGACCTAAATCTGCACCACATCCCTCCATTCATTCCCCATAATGTTTTTCCTTTAAATATAGTCTTATATACTTACCTTATAACTCTGTCCTTAGACTCTTTGAAAATCAGAACCTCTCTATTATAAATCTTGAATGTCTAGTCAACTAAAGGAAGCATTTGCCATATTTAAATAAGATCTTTATTGGTCTCTAATCTATTGGTGGGAAATGAGACCTCAGAGTAGAGAATGCCTGTGGAGCATAGGGAAACTGATAGGAAATGTGACAGTGGCTTTGTTATTTTCCAGGGTGTATATCAGTGATTCCTAACCTAGCATGACAATTGCAGAGTCAGTACTTGTGCTGACCCTATGGCTGTCCTTTATATCATTAACAGAGTTGTTATTATATGATTCTCAGAATTAGGTTAAAGAATGAGACTCAACTTCTAACCTCTGCTTGGAAAATCTTGCTTCTGGGATGGGGGTAGTGTGGTTATGGGGAAGAAGCAAGTAAGTCTGTGGCATAAATCTTCCACAGCAAACATTTCCCCAGTGGTAAAACATAAACTTTCTTAGGTCCATAATTCATATCTTATGCTAGATGGATGAAAGATACAAATATGATAAATATGGTAATTATTAAGAAGTAGAAAGAAAGAAAAGGACTTTTGGGGTTAATGTTAGGGAAAATATTATTAAATGTAGTAATTAAAAATGTATAGGTTATTCTAATAATTTTTCTATACATATAATCAATATAAAGATTAAAAGCAAATGATAGGACTGGGTACAGCCCAGTGGTAGAACACCTGCCTCACATGCTTGAGGCCTTGAGTTCTGTCCCCAATACCACGAAGAAATAAAATGAAATAAAAATAAAGAAAGAAAGCAAATGATAAACAGGGAAAGTACATACTATATATTACAGAGAGCTTATAGCATTAATATATAAATCTTACAAATCAATATAAACAGTATAATACCCTGATAGGAAAACTGGGCAATTTAAATTGGGCCAAATTTTCTGTAGAATATAGAATATTTTCACACTATAAAAAAAGCCTTGTATAAAATGTATACTCTTTGATATAGTATTAACTTATAGAAAAAATTATTGTAGCTCAATAAAAAAGACTGGGCATATCATTTAGTAGTAAAGTGCACCTCTGGATTCTATCCCAGTGTCAAAAAAAGGAAAGAATTATTGTAAAGACATAATTAGAAAGTATACAGAGATATTTATAAAGGGATGATGTCAGTGCTGTTTATAAGTGTAAAGAAAGCTATGAGCGATCTAATTGTCTATAAATAAGGGATTAAATTATGGTATCTCCACATGATTGGTTATACAGCTGTTAAAAATGAGGTTATATATTTGTCAGTATGGAAATACATCTTAGTGTTTACATGTGTAAAATCCTGTAGGGCAGACCATGGTTGGCCTTTATTCTCGTCATAGTTTTTCTGATTAGATGACTCGAGTAGGATATTTTTAATCTGAATATAAAATAAAGCTATTGAAATTAGAATAAATTGAACCAGGAACTTTTTTGGCATGACAATTGAGGAATTATTTTCTGTTTATGTATACCTTGAATATATGGCAGGCATAAGATTGAGCTTATAAAAGGTTCAGTTCCCAGTACCATTAAAGAAAAGAAGAGAGAAAAAAAGAGGGATAAAGGGAGAAGGGAAGAAAGTATTAAGTTCATACTCATTAGGCTCAAAATAGCTTTTGAAAATAGCATTCCATTAGAGTGAAGTATTACTAGACTTCCATTTCCTAGACAGTATGGGATCTCCTGGCTGAACACATCTGCCAGCAGAAATCAAATTGGTTGTGTTCAGAAGAGGTGGCTTCACAACGAACTGACTAATGAGTAAGAGCTAGCAACGGAAGTGGACAAATGGGCGTCAGATACGTGAATGCTGGTGTAATAATATCCCTAAGTGTGCATTTGCCTCAAAATGTCAGAGCCTTTCCTGTAGGTAAAAATTTAAATCCTCTTTCTTTTTCCATAGGTCTTTTATCTTTTGGAGTAAAAGAGTCTGCTTGGGTGAATAAATTCTTTACAGCTATCAATATCTTGGTCCTTCTCTTTGTCATGGTTGCTGGGTTTGTGAAAGGAAATGTAGCTAACTGGAAGATTAGTGAAGAATTTCTCAAAAATATATCAGCAAATGCCAGGTAAAATATTTAGGGATATTTTTCTCCTCCTTTTTTAATTTTTATTTTAATGTTAAATTTTTAAGAGGATGTACAGGATAGTTTCCCCTAGAGTAGTGGTTCTCAAACTTTTTGTTTCTGAGACCTTTCTGGGGCACTGCTCTATACCAAGACTCCCACTCCCAGGGTCCCCTGCAGATGGTAAGGTGTAGTGTGCCCACTGTTGAGCCACTGTGAGAAGCTGTGCAGCTGCTAGCTCCCAGCCTCAGCATCTGCTTAAGAGAAGAGCAAGGGCAGAGCCCAACCACTGGAAGAACTTGACCTTTTTTCCCCTACACTTTGCCACCTCTACAAAACAATAAGTTTTTGAGTCATGCATGCTTCATTTTTCCTTTGGGACCACAGTTCGGTTTCTTTGCATGTTGTCAGACTTTTAGTAATTTTCAGACCTTGTTTGTTGGAGAGTGTTATTTGTTGCATAAGCAGAAATGAGATTACAAAAACATCTATTACATGGACTAAGGTGCATGTGTATGTTTTTCTTTGTATATATTGTTCATAGTCATTCTGATGAGGGAGAAATTAGTGTCCTCTGATATACAGATTTTAACATATAATAAATTCATATTATTGATCAATATTATTCCACATTATTGATCAAGCTTAGGAAATTTTGTTTCACTTTTTTCAGCTATCTTCTTAGATGTGTAATCTGCCTTACTATCTGCTACACAAGTTGAAGAATGGATTCATATTGGAAAAACAAGGAGGAAGTTTCTTATCTTTGTCACATATGTGTGACCCATACTGGGGTCTTCCTCTGAAAATCCTGCCTGCCTGTGGTTTCCAGCCAGAATGGGTCTGGGTCTTATGCATTTGCTATTGATCAACCTCTAGTTGAATGTTAATGACACAAGAGGGTCATTGTAAGGGGCTCTACCATGTTCTCTGGAACAGCATGACAAATAAGATGTTAGCTTTAATTTTATGTCAGCTTCAAAGAGCTTATGAACAGAATACAGCACCTTTTCTTTTTTTAAAATCTGAAAAAAAAATTTAATAACTCATGTACCAGCAAAATTTGACCTGAATGAATGCAAAGTGGCTGTTTACATTGATTTTTGCCACTCATGTTTGTAGCATACAATGTTTTACAGGTAATCATGTGTTAGACTTCAGGATGATGTCTCAATGTTAACTTGTGGTGTTACACAATATGCATTGTGTGCATACATATGCACATCTGTCTATATGAATGCAGCACCTTTTCAAAGATGTCATTTGAGACAAATCAACAGAAGCGTAAGTTTCTAGGGAAATGACTTAAGGATGTGTTTGTTCTCTTCCTTAGGGAGCCACCTACTGAAAACGGAACAAGCATCTATGGGGCTGGTGGCTTTATGCCTTACGGCTTTGCAGGAACCTTGGCTGGTGCTGCCACTTGCTTTTATGCCTTTGTGGGATTTGACTGCATTGCTACAACTGGTAAGAACAGTGTCTCAGCTCCAGGTAGAAGGAAAAGGTGTTCCTTATACCATAGGAGTAGCCATGTTTGGCAGCAAAGTGTCAAGGAAAAGCAGGATTTGGGCAGGAAGGGTGTTAGTTCCAGATGCATCTGTGACACTTAGACCCTGTCTCAAAATTAAAAATAAATTTTAAATACGAGGGCACTGGGATGTGGTTCAGTAGCCCCTGGGTTCAATCTCTAGTACCAAAAAAAAAAAAAAAAAAAAAGGCAGTTACTGAAACTCTCTGAGCCTTGGCTTCCATGTTGGTAAAATTGCGAGAGCCTTATAGACCCCTCAGATACTATGAAGGTTACCTAAGATAGGACATGGGGCCAGTGCTTTCAAGCTGTCAAATGCTTTATGTTAGTCATAATTACTGTCTTTAACCTTCCATCTGGAGTGCTGCCACTTCCAGGTGTTATCCTCTTAAATTCCTTTCTTCAGTCAGGGAAAACATTGGGCCCATTCTTTTGTCTATATCTTGTACAATAAAATACTCATCTCAAAATTACTATCCAAATACTTCCTCTCGGTTCTTAACATTGCATGGCCTTATAATTTTAGTTGACCATGTTTTGGGTACTTCAAATGCCAGATCTTATAAGGATACAAAATATTCTTTTTTTTTTAATTGAAACTAGAGTTTCTTTAGAAATAAGTTTATCTGAAACCTTCATGTTTAAGAGCCTTCAAAGAGCCATGGCAATCATTTAATCTCTGTGGATGAATCATTTTCCAAATGGATTAAGACTTTGGTTCTATTCTTAAACACTTAAGAGTACTGATATGCCTTTTTTTTTTTCTGTAAATGGGGAACTGACTTGGATGACGATTTCTCTTCTCCCTCTGGAAATTAGATTTTTTGGTAATAGCTAAGTATCTTTAAGAAGAGGGGGAAATTTCATGTAAAATAAATGGATCAAGCCAAGAAAACAGAAGGAACAGAAGCAGAGTAGAATTACTGTGGAGGAGAGGAAGAATTGACTGACCCACATTAAGTTCATTGCCCTGAATGATTTCTGAAATTTGCATATCTTTTGTTTGGTTCCTTAGGTGAAGAAGTCCGGAATCCCCAGAAAGCTATTCCTATTGGAATAGTGACTTCTTTGCTTGTTTGCTTTATGGCTTATTTTGGGGTCTCTGCAGCTTTGACACTTATGATGCCATACTACCTCCTTGATGAAAAAAGCCCCCTTCCAGTGGCATTTGAGTATGTTGGATGGGGTCCTGCCAAGTATGTTGTTGCAGCAGGCTCCCTATGTGCATTGTCAACAAGGTACGTTGCTTTGCCTTTGTGGCAGGGGCTGCTTGGTTTCCTCCAAAGTACAATTAATGTCTGAAAGATTGCCTTTGTGTGTTCTAAAAATATCCTAACATGAGGAACATATTATGTAGCTATGTACTCTCACTGAACAGTTTGCCCAGAATTGCATAAAAATCCTAATTAATTAAAAAAAATTTTCCCCTATCAGTCGAGAATTAGTTTTCCAGGATATTGATAGTCCAAGCTTCCTCTGAAATATATATGGTATCAGTACGTACACAAATATATGTTACACATCTTCAGATTTGTGTGTGTTATAAAACCTTAGGACACTTATTCTAGAGTTTCTCTGCTGGCACTGGTGTTGCTTGCAGTATTTGGGACAGTCTGAAGCTGTATGCATACTTGACACTTTCTGCCATTCTTTAAAGCAATACTGAGTCTGTGTGAGTGGAAGCTATATGTTGTATCATTTAAAAATATAAATGTGTGCTTTGTATTATGAACACAGACTTTTTTCTCTTAGCACTAATCAGAAAGAGCTTGTTCTAGAAATAGGAATTATCATTCTCAATTTTTTTTCTGATACACTGATTTATTTTCTTTTTCTTTTTTTTTTTTGTATCAGTTGAATACGGACTTACAATTAAGGGGGAATCATTATCAAACAATCAAGAACAAATGTATATTCACATAGTTAGCCAAGGCTGATGCCATTCCATGTTTCTCCCCTTGGGTTCCCCATGGTTCCATGTTTCCCCCAATTAAACTCCTGTGTTAAATGGACTTCTCATGGAGGTCAGAGGTTTCCCTCTGAGTTACCATTCTCAAATTAATGGTGACCTTTATATCCTATTTACCTAAAAAAGGAAAGGTATTTGAATCTTATATGTTATGTCAGATTTAGTAGCTGCTTCTTTTAATACTTGAGGATTCATACCTTGATTTTCTGAGTTACTCCTATTTCCAGTTAACATATGATCATAAGAAACATATTTTATCCTATTATTGTACTGCATTATACTGTAGAATATTTTTACAAAGAGAAAATTAATCTTTTTGCCTGATTAATAATTAAGTTAAAATAATTTTCTAAAAGTCAAATTAGAAAAAGAAACATAATATTCAATATAGTTCAATTTTTTCCCTCTCAGAATTCCTTTTAATTTTTTAAATAGGATAATATTAAGTAGCAATTAGAAATTACCCTGTGAACAGACACAGTGGTGCACACCTGCATTCTCAGCTACTGGAGAGGCTGAGGCAGGAAGATCACTTGAGCCCAAGTGTTTGGGGCCAACCTGAGCAATATAATTAAGATCTCAAAAGAGAAAGAAACGAAGGAAATTACCCTGTGGTTTTCTTAGCCATCTGCTAGAGTTGAGGTTTAGTTTAAGAACTTAACAAAGTTTCAAAAGTCTGAACTGTGAAGATACAGTGCCATTATGTTCTTATAAGAGGTGGACAGAGATTCTTCTGTGGTCAAGCTCAACACACCTTTATTAAAAGATAAAATGGATTTTAAAAAATAAAATACTTCACTTGTTTTCTTTTTAAATGGTCATTTTTTTACAAGTAAACCACACATGAAATAGTATCACCAGAAACACATGTAATTAAAAGCATCTTAAACATAATTATCTTATTAAATTTACCATTACTAACTTTTAATCATGGCTACTTCTCTATACTACATTTGCAGTAAGTTGATTTTTAAAAATCTGTCTGCTTTGATTATCTTATGATGCTGGGAATTATTGCTAGTTTGATAAAAGGTCAGTCTATATGATGAACAATAATGATAATATAAAATGCATCATTGTTGAATAAATGAGGTGACTTGCTATGAGATGCAGTTGTTTAATCTCTTTAATTACATATCAATTTAGGAATTTTATTTCTAAATTATTGTCAAGAAAACTGATTTAGTTTTTTGTAATGTCTAATTATTTTTAATTCAGTTAGAATAATGTGTACATACAAATGACTTTTGCAATATTGTTTTCAGTTTGATAATTTGGGCAGATATCTGCAACAAAATAATGACTAGTACAGTGGTCAATATTGGCAAATATTTTTAAATGCCCAATCAGTGCATTTTAAAAATAATATGACTTCATAATCACAGCTGTCACTGGTTTGTCTACAGTTACTTTATTTCAGTTCTCAGGTGTAATCTTGCATGAATGTGTTTGCCATACTGCATGTCTTTGCTTTTTATTCAGTCTTCTTGGATCCATTTTCCCAATGCCTCGTGTAATCTATGCTATGGCGGAGGATGGGTTGCTTTTCAAATGTCTAGCTCAAATCAATTCCAAAACGAAGACACCAATAATTGCTACTTTATCATCGGGTGCAGTGGCAGGTGAGAGAGAGTTGACTTCTATTGAGAAAAGGGGGATCTTTTTCATCCAGGATGCTGAAAAAAAAAAATAGAAAGTTAGGTGGTCATCTATTTTGATTGACATGAAGTTCAATAAATTTTTGTGACTGTTTCCTATTTTGAATTTTTTTGGTTCTGCATGTTGCTATGTCCAGTTTTTACCTGTCTATGTACCTTTCTGGAATAATACTTAAAATAACTTACATGTGGATTATGAATTTTTCTGTTCTAGTCTTCTGGGCTCTATGTTTCCTTTACCCCGCATTCTGTTTGCCATGGCCCGGGATGGTTTACTGTTTAGATTTCTTGCCAGAGTGAGTGAGAGGCAGTCACCAATTGCTGCCACGCTGACTGCAGGGGTCATCTCTGGTAAGCTTTACAAACAAAGGCTTCGTCAACGCTGGACTGGAGCATTTTGTGCGCATGCATGGGCTTTGATAGTGGGTCTGCATGCTGTGCGTGTAAGTTAAGAACAAGATCATGGTAAATCAGTGTCATGAGCATTGGCATTAACATCTGAAAATTGTGGTGGTGGTGTTATATTGAAATTTATCCTTGTCTGATCCTTTGGGATATTTTATTAGATTATTATTTTAACCATTTGGACTTCTAACAAACGAGTGAAGGTGGTAATGGTTCTTCACTTTGTATTGGGTATGCTTTTCTGATTACTGAATGAGCATATGAAATTCTGGTTTTGATGCAGAATATTTTAATGGAATAATCACTTAATTTTGGAAATATTAATTTTAAAATAATTATTGTAGAATTTTTGGAAAGCTAAATTTCACCCATCCTTAATCAAGTATTGAGAAATGTCAACAATAAAAGATAACCTCTGGCTGGCCATTGTACTCACTGTCCTTAGGACTGTGGCAGCCCTGCTTCCTGGGCACCCAGTCATCTAATACTTGTACTTAATATCCTCTCATCCCACTAGGAATCTAGTTGTACTTTCACAGGTTTGGATGTATAAGTTACATTCAGAAAATCCAGATTGCCTGCATTTTGGCATATCTTAATATCCTTGTAAAACACCTTTGGCCAGATTCTTATTTCATACAGACATTTTCAGATATTCTATGGATTGAGAACAATAGCCTTAAAGGACTGTTTCAGGAAGCAGGAGAAAGACATTAGCAAACTTCATAGATGTATAAATGATATAGTCTTGGCAGTAGAAATTTAAGTCAAAATGATAATTTTGCTAAAACTCTAAAATATTGAGAAATTAAGTTAGAGAATACTTATGCTTCCTTATGTAGATTTACTTTTCAGGGTCAGAAAGTATTTGCATAAACAGCTCCACTTTGTGAACGTTTTCTGGTAAATATACACTGGACAAGACACAGGTTAGAAGGTCAGTCACTTGTTTTCTCAGGCTTAGATTCCTGTCCTTATAAAATAGGTGATCCAGAGTTCATTACTAAAGCACATTGCTGTATTAAACATAGTGAATAAATATTTCTTATCAAAGGATCATACATTTTATTTAATCCCTAAGACCTTTTACTCTTTGAAATAAAAACATTGTCCAAGAATGCTTTGTATTCAGAATTTTAAAGATAATTTTTTCTTCTCCATTTGAAAATAATGTCATTTAGCAGCATAATAGGATATTGAAAATAATAATGAAAGAAGCTAATTATATTGGAATGCTTCTTCTAATACTCTAACATATTACATTATTTTTGTTTTGGACTCTCACACCTTATCCTTTTTAAATTAGTTAAGAGAGCTCAGTCATTTTCCTCTCTTAGTTATTTGTGATCTTACAGAACATACTAAAATTAAAGCTATTAGCAATGAAGTGTTTTCAAAGTGAGGATTACAATGTGTTTAAAGAAAAGATGTGGTATTGCGTAGGAGAGCAGGGATGTTGGTTTAGATGGAGTTCTGCCTCTGCCTGGTGATCATGGAGCCTGGCTAAGTTAACCTGTCTGTAAGGTGGGATTGATCCTGTTAGATCAGACCATGGGCTATTGCTGGGTTTTCGGACAAAATGGTCAAATACTAGCTATTCTATATAGCTAAACTGAAACAAGTTTCCCTCCTATGGGATCATTGACTTAAAGATCAAATTAGATCATAGATATACAAAACTTGCAAAGAGAGTTCTGGAACATATGTAAATGGAATGTGGAGGTCACTATTTACTAGGATAGGGACTATTGTGTGGTAAATTAAAGTATATTTTACCTCTGAACATCATTGGGATTTGGTGTGCAGAACTATTAACTGCTCTTTCACATCTAACCAGTTTACACTTGATCTTAGCCAAAAGGCCGAGAAGCAAGCTAACCAGTCTATCTGGAATGTGTGTGGCTTTAATCAGGGTAGAGTTTCATGTATATCAGAAATATTTAATCAAAAATTATTGGATTAATTTTTCAAACTTGTTTAAAAGTCTTTGAGTCATATGTAATTCTTAATACAGACAGAAACTAAAATGATTATATGACTTTTAAAAACTGTTTAAAATTTTTTAGAATTTTTTTAAAAGTGAGCTAGCCAACAGTATTTTTCTTCTGAGATATCCCAGAACAGTATTCTGTCATCTATTTTCACTCTTTGTGAGGAAAAATATGTTGCAAGTAATAAAAGTAGATGTATTTTGCACTTGCTAGGTAGCTGATGGTTTTTGAAGTCTTATTAGCAATTCATATGACCTAAAGAACATCTTATGAACTTCAAGAAATATATTTTCTATACTTTGATTTGTCATTGGTACTGAAACAAAAAAGTACCAGTCATTTGTCCCCAAGTCGAGTGATTAACTATATGGAATTTCATCAGAGGTCATGGACTTCACCTTTATTTCTTGTCCCAATAGCTGTGATGGCATTTCTTTTTGATCTGAAGGCACTGGTGGATATGATGTCCATTGGCACCCTTATGGCCTACTCTCTGGTCGCAGCCTGCGTGCTTATCCTAAGGTGAGTTGCCACTGGATCAGAAAGGTGTGTGCCAGGTGGGGCTCAGGCAATAAAGAAGATGAGGGCTTACCACCTTGCTTTCAAAGAGCTAACTAACAGTCTGACAAGGTGTGAGACCATGTCTGTTAGTAAACATCAGTGTAAAGTGTAAGAAGCAGACCTGGTCTTCAACAAAGAACACAGTACATCTTGATCATTGGTGATAGGTTGACCCAATCTATGTAAATGGCAGTTTCTTAAAATGTGTAAAAAACACTTAAAAATACAATACTTTTTTCCCAATAATTCAGTGCTAAGATTTTATATTAAAGATTTAAGGAAAGAGGCATATATAGATACATGTAAAAGATAGATGTAAAGGATGTTCATGGAAAAGGTAAATTTACAAGAGTGAAAAAATTTATAAGAGTGAAAAAATGCAATTAACCTGACTACAAAGAGAAAATTGGTTAGATAAATGAGGATACATTTATTCAGTGGATTCTTTTCTAGCAAATAGATTATGTTAATCATCGATTAAATATGTCAGTTTCAGGTTGCAAAACCATAAGATAGCATCTGAACTTATAACTTTTATGCACCTACTTGAAGCAGTGATATATATAGATATATATAGATATATATATATATATATATATACATACATATACACATATATATGTACACATAGATGCCTGGGTGCAATTGTACCAAAATGTTAAAAGTGATTAACACTGGGAGTGGTGTTACAAGTGGTTTTAAATTTCTTCTGTATACTTTGGTGTGTTTTTTCTCAGTGAGCATATTTCTTTTTCTTTTCTTTTTTTTCTTTCTTTCTTTTTTTTTTTTGAAAGAGAGAGGGACAGTGAGAGACAGAGAGCAAGAGAGAAACAATTTTTATTTAGTTTTTCATGTGGCCTTCATTGCTCTGAGACTTTGTTGTGTACATGGCACTGGGGCCTGAACTCGCATACTCACACATGCAAGGCAAGCACCATAACTGCTGGGCCACTGCTGTAACCCATGTATTTCTTTATATGGAGGGGAAATGCTACTTTCTAAAATAAGCAAATGCTGCTCAGAAGAAGCCTTATGGGAGAAGGAGGGAGATACTAGGAGGTGGGGGCCAGTACTAGGAGGTGTAGGCTGCTATCTTGACACTAGCTGCAGAGGAAGAGGGCACAGATTATAAAGGGAAAGGGCATGTGCAGGCTGGGGAGGTAGTAGAATAGCTAGATGAGCTTGTCTGGGTTAAGCTAGAGGAGCCAGGTTGGAAAGATGAGACCACAGAGACAGACTAATGAGTACCAGCCTGAAGACACCATGCTATTCGGTGGCTGATATTAAGCCAGACTTTCTGTACTGTTTTCATGAACTGCATTTCCTTTGGGCACAGATGATTTTGGAAGTAATTATACTACTGTCACAATTACCTCACCTTAAAATTTAACTATTTTGGGCTGGAGCAGTGGCTCAGCGGTTTCGGCGCTTGCCTGGCAAGCACAAGGACCCGGGTTCAAACCCCAGCACCATGTACACAACTAAGTGTTGGAGCAACTAAGGCCATGTGAAAAACTAAATAAAGTTGTTTCTTTCTTTGTCTCTCTCACTGTCCCTCTCTCTTTATTTAAAAAAGAAATTTAACTATTTATTTGCAACTCTTGTATAACTTTCTAATTAAGTGGCTATCAGAGGGAATTCATTTTATTGAAAATGTTTGTGTTCTGGGTCAGTGTGTTGTGGCACTGGGTCAGGTCACTTGACTGCCCAGTGTGATTTTGTAAGATGTCTCACTTAAGAATTTTAGGTGCTGGTTTTATTTGAGCCAAAAGTCTATTTGAAAATAAAGATACAAATATCTGCTTGGGGATAGGTACCAGCCTGGTTTATGTTATGAGCAGCCCAAATATTCCCCTGAGAAAGAAGGTCTGGGATCATGTGCTGATACAGCCTCAAAAAGTGAGTCCCAAGTCATGCTGAAAGGACGGGGCTTCAGCCTGCGAGCACTCTTCAGCCCCTCTGCTCTGCCTACACGACAGTCGGCTTCTCTTGTGAGCTTTCTGGTAGGATTCCTCGGTAAGTCTTCTTCACTGCATGTTGCTAAGACCCAGCAGATGTGTGGAGATACAGCCAGAATGATGTGAAAGAAAGAGGACAGTAGGACACAACGTTGCCTTAAAATATGTCAGTATCCAACTAGAGTCCTGAAATTTCCACCTACAGAGTCACTAGTAGTTGAGATTGTATGTATACTATTAAAATAATTTTATCATATCTTGATAATTGAAGAAAAGAAGGAAGAAATTCCATTAAGGAAAGAGTTGCAGAAGTGCAAACTGGCACATTTCATTAGCTGTTAGGATGCTCTCTGCTTGAAAGCATCAGGCCAAGTACATCTTCCAGTAATGGAATCAGAATCTGATCTGATTGGGAGGCAATGCAGAAAATCTGTGCTCACCCAGTTACCTCATTACCCATAAATCCAGTGACATTTCTTGAGCATCATCTGTGTGCTAGGCACTCAAATGAAGATTTGAGATATCAAGAGAGATGGCCTTTGCTCTCAAACGGCTTCGTGGAACAAGATTATGGTGGCAAGTCAGGGAAGAACAGGTTTCCCTGAAAGGAAATAGAAGAACTCTCTAACAGACTTGATGGTCAGAAATAAAATGCTGTCATTTTCTGAAATGGGGAGAAAAGATGCAGATCAAATAATATTGCCTGTCTACATTATCAGTCTGTTTACAACAGTTTAAAATAGACTTGCCATCTCTCATTTAAAAAAAGAAAAGTTGCTATCCACCTCTGCAACATCTCATCAGTCCCTGCCATGTGGTCTCTGAGAGTAGCAAATGAGGCCTGTGGGCAAGGAAAGCAAGGTGGTAGCTCCAAGTGGGGAGATTGATGTCTAAGCAGACAGTAATGCAGAATGGAGCACTGTTTTCTTAAATCGGTGAAATCAATCATCACCTTTTCCTATGCCAAAGAAAGGAAAAAGAAAGAATCCTTATGTTGGGCAAAGTACATATATAAAGAACTTGATGTTGTGTCAGAACAGACTGTTAGAACTGAGGCATCGTAGTGAAGTATGTATAGTGACTTCATCTTACATACTTACACCTTGGCAGCATTCCTCGTGTTGGGCCTGAGTATTTTGACTACGTACGGAGTCCGGGCTATTGCCAGGATGGAAGCCTGGAGCCTGTCTCTTCTCGTGCTGTTTCTTGTTCTCTGCATTGCCGTCATTGTCATTATTTGGAGACAACCGCAAAATCAGCAGAAAGTAGCCTTTATGGTATGTGTGCTGGGGATTAGAAATCCTAAACATTATGTATACTTTCTCTGTATGTCCTGTGAGTTGTTTAAAAAAATGAAATATTAACAAAGTTAACACATGAACAAGAATGTCAAAATTCCTGGACATGTCCCTTTTTGTCACAGTATTTCCTCTATATTGGCTGTCTTACTCCCCTTTCCTAAAACTTGAGTGTGCTCCTATCCCAAAGTTATTATATAGGATAATAAACAAAATTTTGTCTTAATCTGTAATTTCAGGAAAATAATATGAACATCTGATTTTTAGAGAGTCAGAGTCCTCCACATGGAGTTATTCCCACCAAAAGTCCTTCCTATGCAAGTTAAATGATCCTTTTCTATTAGAAATGGGATCTGGCTTGGGCTTTAAGAGGGCTGCCTTGGGCTGCAGAGGCTTGTTCTGTTGATTCTGAAGTAGACCAGTACACCCTAAACTAAACTGAACCCTAAGCCCAACTGTTTCTTGATGATGATGGAGATGTTATTAGGGTTTATAAATCTCCTGTTGCTTTGAACTTCAACAGATAATCTAAAATGTGATTCCCCTTTTAATTATCTTTAGAAGGATGATTTATATTTGGGTTGTCTTTGGGGGGAGAATATAAACTTACATTGTGAGAGTATTTATGACAAATTAATTGCTATAACCTTGGAATAATTTAGGGAATATGCTTTTAAAATATAAATATTAAAATATGTGTTTTGAAAGATGTTTTTTTCTCTTAGGTTCCATTCTTACCATTTTTGCCAGCCTTCAGCATCCTGGTGAACATTTACCTGATGGTCCAGTTGAGTGCAGACACTTGGGTCAGATTCAGCGTTTGGATGGCACTTGGTAGGTCTTTCAGTGTTAGCTTTCTGAAGTGTGGCCCTTTCTTTCATTTTTCATGGGCTGTGATTAGAAAATGCTCCCTCTCTGCCTTCCAGCTTCCTGGCAATAAAGCCTTTTTTATTTTATTTGTTTTAAATGCAGTTCTGCTTATCCCAATTCTTAGATTATTATTTTCTCATATATTTTCAGATACTTTTTTTTCAGTGTTGGAGATAGACTTCAGGACCTCCCACATGCTAAGGCAAGGTCTACAGCCTCTCAGCCACTTTTTAAATTAAAAAATCCCAATAACCCTGGACAACCACTTGGGTAGCATTTTCTCCCAACTTATGAATAAGAAAAATGAAGCCCAGAAAAGGTCATTTCATATCAACCCAAAATTCTCATCCAGTTTTTTCAAATATAACTAAGTCACAGAAAAAAAGCTTACATATAAGTAATTATCTTAAGAGAATACTTTTTAAAAATCACCTCCTTTCCCCACACAGCATGACCATTAATTGAGTTGCTTTTATACCTTTCTTTGGCATTTCCAGGTGATTGTGACATGCGGAAGGCATCCATGTCCCCTTTATTCCTGAAGGACGTGCTTTCCAAAATAACTGATGATGACTGTGATAATCCACTAAGTGTATTTAGGATGTAATTTTAGTCTTTATATGTCGTTTTGTTTAAAGTATGGTATTGAGTTTTGAAAATACACATATAATTTTGTTCCAAATAAACGCTGCCTGAAAAACATTTGTGTAGAGGCAAATGCACTCTGTAAAGTAAGGTCCTTAAAAATGAAGAAGTACATTCTATCTAGAAACATTTGTAGAGGAGACATTCTGTAGGGTAGCTTGTATTTGCATTCCATTCTTCTAAAGTAGGGCAGAAAGAGAAGGGGGCAAAGCTCATTAAGTTGTATATTAAATTTCCCACATGAAGAGTTACTTTCTGTCACACCTAAAACCTTGATGTTTTTTCCTCCTCCAAAAGGTTTCCTGATTTATTTTGCTTATGGCATTAGACACAGCCTGGAGGGTAACCCAAGGGATGAAGAAGATGATGAAGATGCTTATTCAGACAACATTAATGCAGCAGCAGATGAAAAATCTGCCATTCAAGCAAATGACCATCACCGAAGAAATCTCAGTTTGCCTTTCATATTCCATGAAAAGACAAGCGAGTGCTAATGCTTGGAGGAGCAGAGCCTGGTCCACAGTCTTAATATACATATCCTACATTGAATAAACTATGACAGGATGTCATCATCACACTAGGTTGTCATGGGATTGTGGCGTACTTAGTTCACCCTAATTGCATCTCCTCACACGGTGAATTATGTGCCTGGGGAAGCCTCCTGAGCTCTCCTCTCAGTGATGAATATCCCCAAAATAGTATGTGTGTATGTAAGCCTGTATGTATATGTTTGGGAACATGAATGTTAACAGTTAGTTGGTGTTTTCCTATTTTGTCACATCACACCAGTGTTGTCATAATTGGTGGCATATACTGCACATACCGAAAGAGAGGCAAATCACTGAATAGAAAAGTGTTTTGTGTATGTCCTCTGTGGTTAGGGAAATAATGATTGCTTTTCTTAGTCAGGGTAAGAGGGGATAAAGAATGGGCCTTTTCTGTAAGTTATAAATATCAGTAGTGGGTTTAGTACAATTCTCCCCTCCCCCCATGGTATGACAGTTTGCTAAAACGTTAGCCAGAAGGAGTGCTTGCTTCTACTGTACTATGCAGGACAGAGTGGCATTCCATGTCACTAGATAGCATCCCTTGGAACTCCTATCTTCTTTGCAAACTATGGTCCTTAGATGTGACACCTGCATTGAATGATATGGGGCTTATGAGAGGTACTGTGATCTATTAGGGACTCTTAAAGCAAAAGAGTATAGGTGGTCCTCACAGCCTGAAAGCTGGTATCGGTGGCCACGGAGAGGATGCATTTGAAAATCATGCCTGGCTAAGTAGATACCAGACATCCCTTAAAAAACAAAAAAACAAAAAAAGAGTGATTTAAAATGAACCAATAGAATCTTCCAGATGAGTTGTTTGGCAGAATAATTCATACATTTTTCTGCTACTTAAGACCTAATCACAGTTCAACTGTTTTTTGTAAGCAGTCAGTCATTTATTTATTCATTCAAAATTAAACATGAAACTTCACATGAGGAAAGTGTATGCTATGAGAAGATGAATGGAGCAAGCTAACTTATCAGGTACAGAATTCACTTCTCTGTTTATTATTTTGCCTTATCCTAGAAATGAGGGATACAATAGCAAATTCTATCTTTACAATGCCGAAAAGAGGAAAAAATGGAAGAACTTAAGATAAAACTCCCCTATTCTGATATTCAAGTGCTTGTTTGGACATTAAAGAGCATTTGACCCAATTTAAGGGGTTCAAATCTAATTTGCCTCTGATGTTTCTTTTGGAAGTGCTTAGGGAAGTCTCCCACCTGCTACCCAAAAAAATCTTTGAGCACTTTTTATTTCCTTTGCTTTTAAATGACCACACTAAACCTATTAATAGAAATTCCAGCATACTACAATAAGCCATCAATGAGTGAGGAATTATTTTGGTTAAGAACATTATTATTTAAAGTTTTAAAGTAAAAAAATTAATCAAATTGAATTAAAGCTATATAAGCATGATAACCTTTGTATATGAATGAATTTTTACATGTTAAGATTTTCTAATTGCTGTGTTTTATTTTATAGGGTTCTCTGATAGTGGATCATTTATATTCACTATGTTTTACTCTTCAGTAACAATTTTTCATACAATTAAACTATTCATTAGATGAGGCTAAAGGGTAGATACATACAGGTGGGTGTGACATTCCCAGAACACCAGAGTGAGTGTTAACAAGCATGCTTTTTGATCCGCATAATCCATAGGCAAGGAGAATGTTTGTATTCTGACATTTAATTTAAGAGATCAGTTATTTTTTTGACGCTATTAAAAAACCAAGTTGCAATGATTTTTTAGCCAGGAGTTGTTTTGATTAAATATCCGATTAACAGGTAGAAGGCCTGCATTTCTAGCTGCTAGTGTTTTAGCATCACTAACACAACTCATTACTGACATTCCACAATTTCCAGGATGCATATGGTAAAATCTGAAGCCCAGCCAAGCTTTAATGAAGGGGAGGAGTTAAATAAGCAAGGGATAAAATGTTTTAATCAGGACCGTGGGGATGATCATCAGTCCTTGCTGATCTAGCAGTACACTTAGACCCCCTTTTATTCTAGAATCAATCTAGAATGGGCCCTACACACAGGAAGCATGCATTTCATATATGAATATTTAAATCTTTTACTTTAACAAAATTAAGAAATTAATTTAGAATGTGATAGGCAGCTAAAATATTATATGTTCAGTTAGGAGCAAAATTAATTTAAAAATTGTTTTTCCACAATGAAACAGTTGACAAAAATATCTATGAAGAGATGCTTTATCAGTGACAGCACAATTTTTTTCTGTGAAGACTCAAATAGATGTGCATGTTTATTTGTGTAAGCACATTTACATTTGTAAGTGTGATGTATAGGTGTGTGCAGGTGTGTGTGTTTCAACTATCTGTGTATTAAGTAAGTTGGGTTTAAGTAAGTGTATTAAGTAAGTTGGGCTTTTGCTATGATATTGTTATTTGGATAAAAAAATCAAGCTGATGTGGAGAAAATTGAGTGTTTTATATTGATAGATATTCTAGGTTTTAAACTATTTAAAAAATAACAATTTTATATTTTCTATAGATACTTTACAAAATATTTATCATGTTTCTAATATGAAATCACTAAACTCTACGTTATAGACAGGTGCTTTGTGATCTGAGTGGAGTAGGGGTGGGAGCGTTGAGTATCACTGTTTACTCATTGCTGTGTACCTTTTCTGACACACCCGCCCTGGTGTGTGTGTGTTAGTGAAAGCCAGCACTACCAGCTTTTTTGCTACCCCTCCATTCCTGCATTTGAATTCATAACTCTTTGAACAAAATGTTACATTTACTCTTTTAGGATTACCAAAATGTTTTATGTAGATTTTAATAGTAATCAATCAAACTTATATAAAGTATGCTCCTGAATTTTAAAAAAGTATACCCATTCTTTTAATTATGATTAAGTAAAAGCAGCTTACACTACTTTTTTTGTACTGGGAACTATGTTTGCAACATTTTTCAATGAAGACTTCTTTTAATGGCTCCTTGATTTTTTTCCTTTTAAAAAGAATGCTTTGTAAACAAAGAAAAAAAATGAAAAGAAAAATGCTTTGTGAATTGCCATATAAAGACAATGCCAACCTTGCATTTAAGAAGAATGGCTGTGCAAACTAGTTTACAAACTCCTTAGGAGGAAAACTTACTAGAACCTTCAAGATATATATGTATATACACACATATATGCATACATACATACATATATTAAAATCCGGTAATTGCATAATCACGTTTTTTCCCAGAGATAAACATCAAGAAAACTAAAATATCATTTGATACACACACACACACACACACACACACACACACACACACGTTTTATGTATCCACATCTCAATGTTGAAACTAATTTTGATACATAAAGTTTTATTATTACCAAAGTTGATATCAGCCTTTAAAGGACAAAATAAGAACCTGTTTTTGAGTTTTATGAATAAAGGAGTTTTTAAATTTTTTATTTTAAATATTAGCCAAAATATTTTCTAAGTCCTGGATATTTGCAAATAATTGTTAATTATTTTCAATCAAACATTTTGAATTAGAATCTGTTTTTACCATATTTTCTAAATTTGTTGGAGTGCTTTGCAAGGAAAATAAGGAAAAGTAATGGCCCTCCATACCGATGGTGACGGAGGGAGTGGAGGAGCCTTATGGTCTGTCTTCAGTCAGGGCGTATTGCAAAATTACAAACTACATGACAAAGTTGTGCCAAAATCCCAGCTCTCCTTTCCCTGCAGCATCGCTCATAATTTCTCCTGATTGCTTCAAGTGCCAGTTAGCACCAAAAATATAATTCCCACAGGACTTTGAAGGACTGCGTTCAGAACATACATCATGGATTATTAAGATTCACGTAATCAGTGTGTATTTTTGGTGAGTGAAATTAACTATCCTTTCTGCTAGTGCCAAAACAGTGCCTTCTCTATACGTTGTCTATTTTAGTCCTTTAACATTTGTTTATATATCAAGGGGGAAAGTACTGAAGTTCATATAGTACCTAATGCCAGCAAAGGTAATTTTTTAGTCATATGGATGTGAAAATAAAGTTGCTTGACTTTGTTGTTTAGCTGAGAATTTTTTTCCTTGTATTATTAAACACTTTAAAATAGCTTTCCAGTTTCTGGATTTTTGAGAGGCCTGATCTGTTATTGTTGTTGCTGATTTATGATATTCATGATTGTTTCTATGTACACAGTTCAGTCTTATTGATTTCAAATGCATTTGTTATGGCTTAACCCAGTTGATAGCACCACTTGCTGAAAGCAAGTTACTCGGCTGTTGCTCACCATGGCTGAAGCCGCTGCCACAGTCTCTGGGCCTTCAAGAGCCTTCTCTGACCTCTGACAGTGGAGATCATAACCAGGACCCCCGGCTGGTTCCAGGGTCAGACAGCCTGTGATCAGCTATAGGTGAGATCTTAGCATGGTGGAGTAGAATATGAAGTCAAAGAGTTCAAATGAAAATCAGGTCGTATAGGTTCCTTCATTTCAGTTCTGAATATCCCATGAGCATGTCCAGATAAGTAAGGACCAAGGAACATCCATGACTCCTGGAAGAGGTGGCTGTACCCTGCAACCGGCAGGAGAGGGCCTGGTAGGGTGTGGCCTGCTGCTCTTCCTGCACACACACAGACAGCCCTAATGTGCAAAGACCCAACTCGTAAAGACCTCCTGTTCCCCACAGAGTAGGTTTCTCTGACCTTCTCTGGTCAATAGACCCTTTGTTTTTCAGGTCCACTACCAGTGCCCAGTTGTTTTATTGTTTTATTACCAATGTGCTTAATAGAAGTTATTGATAGGCCCTAAACCATACAGAAAGTCTATGTCTGCAAAAACCAGCAAATATTTGCATTTGCACAAATGTAAAGATTTTGTGTTTAGTAGACCATTTTTAAATTTAATGTTTTTAATGATAGTCCATGTTCCTTTATACTTATAAAGTTGGATTATTTTTTAGAATTTGTAATAAAAACTACTGCTGCTTTAACCACTGTAAAATATGCTTTCTAATGCGACCATGTATTTTTAAAATAAATTTTAATATGACAATAATTTAGTATGCATATGTGTCACACAAACTAAAAGCATACATTTCATACTGATTAAATACCATCTTAATTGGGGGAACTTTAAAGCTCAGAAATATATTACAGTCTACCTTGAAACAATTTTTTTATGTTCATCTGGCTGCCTAGGGCCTACTGTATAACTGCTAAGTCCTGTTAGATAAAAGCGGTATTTGTCCACATCCTTGAACCCCATGGCACACTCCAAAAATTAACAGCTGCTTCTAAAGCATGCCACTCCAGGGCTGCGTGTGTGAGATTCTATCAAGCCAACTGCTGTTTAATGAACCAATCACTTTGATGGTGCTCTGATCTATAAGGAAGCTCCTTAATGTTCATCCCACCAAATCATAGCCTTTAATAATTGATAATCAGTTTTATTCAACTAAATTTTTTTCAGTATTGTAAATAAATATTCATCAATTTCAACTCTTGACCCTCTGATTGGGAGAAGTTAAACATTTTGAACATGATTCTAAGTTATTTAAAATTACATATCTTTTGAATTAGCTTAACTTTGAAATTTCTTTGTGTATATAGTTTCTATTCATTCTAGTAAAGTGGAGGGAACACCTTGAATCATGCTAAAATAACTGGGAATTTGCTAAGTAGAGACCTAAAATGATATGTCAGCTTGC
Organism: Aplodontia rufa; assembly: GCA_004027875.1. Classification (NCBI taxonomy): domain Eukaryota; kingdom Metazoa; phylum Chordata; class Mammalia; order Rodentia; family Aplodontiidae; genus Aplodontia; species Aplodontia rufa. The sequence goes on from PVKS010006324.1 coordinate 72,495, forward strand.
TTAGCATTGCTACTAGGGGTGGGTGCCCCATTTCTGCTTTAACACCATGGGATCACATGGAGGAAGAAATCCCAGGAGCTGTGTCTGGGTCCAGCCAGGACTCCCTTGGGGGAAGGAACACAATCTTAGTGCTGTTTGAAGAAGGCCACAAATAGGATAGAATTCTCTTTGGGCGAAGGGCTCAAATTCCATGGGTTGTGGGGGATTATTATGAGAAGGTCCCAGCTGGGACCAATGATTCATCTTATCCCATAAAATATATTGAAAACTTCTCCAAGACATACAAAAATAACTCCCATCAACACATTACTCAACTGTTCTAAAGTAGGTCAAATATGGGTGAAACTGGAAAGAAATTTAGCACAAAAGAGATTTGCTTATGTGAACCTTTATGGTGACAGTTGGTAGCCACCTCTTAAATGCTTTTAGATACCAGAGATTTGAGAGGTTGTAAATGTGGATAAAGAGTTCTTGTTATGCTACCAAGACTGGAGCAGTCAACAGGAAGAGGAAGACACAAGGCAGAGATTGCACTACCAGGAGACCCAGGGCCACATCATGGCCCAGGTGGTGGTGGAAAGCAAGCTGCTTCTGGGCTCTGGGACCTTTAAGCTATAAATGAATACTATAACATTATCATAATTCAGGATTCTGGGGTTTCCTCTTGGCTAAGTCTCCAAATCACCAGAATCTACCCCCCACGCACACACCTGTTCACTGATACCTGATAATTCTTTATACAAAGACTAAGTATGTCACTATCCTGGTAGAAATCCAATTTATAACTACAATGTTATTATCATTTTCTTTTTCTAATCACATGTCTGTCTTTTACTGCCATGTTCATGAAGGAATCGTTGACTTCAATAGGTTCCAAGGAATAAATGATGGTGGTATAGATGCTTTCCAAAAACAACTTAGAACAAACAAGCAGAAGAGGTTCCTGAAGTGTGAAGGAGGGATTACCATTAAGTAAAGAGAAAGCAAAGGATGGAGAGCTAAAGGTCTTTCATCAGAAGTTTCCTATTACACATTTCAGCTTAGAATCATCCCTCTTTTCCCCTTTCATTTAAAGGCTCATGAACTGTTCAATGGGTGATGCATGTTTACAACATGCTTAGAAGGGAAGTAGAAGGGAATTTCTTTTGTGTCGCTGATTTTAAGTAGCCTAAGTTTCCAGCATCCTTGCCCTACCCTATATGGTATTTCAATGGGTGGCTCGAGGAGTGTCAAAAATGTCTGGCATTTCTGTTACAATGAGGTTTTCAGTGAGTACTATATTTAAAGCTATTAAAGTTTAGCTACTGCTAAAATCTTGAAGCAAGCATTTTTTGGGGAAAAATCTTGCATTTCTGTGGTTAATGAAGACTAGAGAAGTTAAGTGTCGTTATCTTGGGGATGAAGATGGGATGGCCAAAATATAAGGCAATTTTTAGACTTTTTGCTTACTGAACAAATATAGCATTCACCATTTTTAAGGCAGTAAAAAAATTTAAAAATTAAAAAGTAGAGAGGGAAAAGGAGTAGAAAGAGGACTCTGTAGTCGTACCTTTAGTTAAAATTTATAATGAATTTCCATATAAATTCATATAAACATTAGAAGGGTTGAAATTTCACTGCCACCTTTGGTAACCTGAAGATATTGCTGATATTGTGCTTTTTATAGATTAAGAACACATTATATACAAATTTGTGCTTCTAAGGAAAATTGAAAAAATAGATCTTTATATAATTAAGTCTATAGATGCAGCTGGCCCTCCTGCTGGATCTCACTCACCCCATACCTGATTTTTACTTATTCCTTTTGCCACTTTTTCCTTTCCAACTTTCCATCTGTTAAGCCAGTGCAAGGAACTGCTGACCTCACCCGTCAGAGAAAGGTAAAATGCTCAGGTACTGGAATAGTACTGTGCCCTCCCAAGTGTGACAGTGGCTCTCTGTGCTTTCACCTTTCGTTCTTCCCATATAAGGAAGTAACCTGTTCAACAGAGGTACAGATCCCCTGGTTGTCCCATTCCCCAGCCACTGTGCTTCATGGGGTTGGGGAATCAATGGATTATAAACACCAAAGGATAAAGTAAGAGTGACATAGGAAGACAAGATAGCCAATTGCTAATAAAGAAAGAGAAAGTGGTTGTTGCTGGTAATGTGATCACTTACCTGAAAACCCAAGAGATAAATTGAAAATTATTTAGAGTAACAAAAAGGTTCACTAAGGTGACCAGATACAATCTAAACATATAAAAATTAATCAGGTTGTAGGAAACCAGTATTCATATTGTGTTGGGGTCTGACCTTTGCTTTATCAGCTGCCCTGGATCTTGTTGCTGTTTGCATACGCTCCTTTGGGAGGGGCTGCTAGATTGTACATTGTTAAGCTTGAAAAACGGGTGTTGGTTGGGGATTTAGCTCAGCGGCAGAGCGCTTGCCTAGCATGTGCAAGGCCCCGAGTTCGGTCCTCAGCCCTGGAGGAAAAAAAAATAGAAAAACGGGTGTTGACACGGGCTTCAGGTGTTTCGCATTGGTATCACCTGCCAGTTATTCTAGATCCTTCAAAAGGCGCACATAGAGGCTTATTGGTCAAACGTGTGCCTCCGAAATCCAGGTGTGGCAATGAAGGAGCTAATGTAGAGAGGCCTCGAGGGGGCGGGGTGAAGGTCCTTAAGAAGAGGCTCCAGCCAGCAGCCAAGCTCTTCCTTTGGGAGAGAGCTCTCGCACTTTTCTGCTGGATGTGGTGTCCCTGCTCCTTCGGAAGATGAGCTCTTGCCAGCAGCCGAACCTGCCTGTGCTTTGCTCCTGAACTTCCCAGCCTTCAGAACTGTAAGAAATTGCTGTCCATGTTTGTTCTGAAGTAGAGTCTTGTAGCGTTGCCTTGACTTGTTTGAGATTACTTAATGTTAGGCATTTTGCTGTAGCAGTACAAATGAACATTGCCTTGAAAGAGAGATGTGAAGTATGGATATATAAAAAGGAGAAGTAAAGCTTGGATAAAGAAAGACCGTTCTGGGTCTCCAGCCTGTCGTTTTTCTCATCCCCACCCCGTCCCTCAGGTCAGAACCCTGCTGGACTTTGCATTTGCATTTGATTTAGAGCTGCAAGATAGTTTCAATTTTAATCAGATAGCATTACAATTATTACAGAAAACAGTGGAAAAGATCAACACAAAGATTCTGATATAAAATTCTCACCCCAGAGACAAAACACATGGGCTTTTATAGTGAAATAAAACCCTTTAAAATATAGCTTTGGCAGCTTTATTTTTTAAATTAAGAGTCATCTTGAGATTTGTGTCATTTAAGGATCATAAGGATCATAGCCTTGTGATTCAGCAGCTACATGTCTTGGAAAGCCCCTATATTTCTTGGAACCCCGTTCCCATCCTCATATGGACAGCTATATTAGTGTCCTAGGGTTGTCATTACAAAGTACCACAAATTGGGGCTGGCGGTTGGAGTGCTTGCCTGGCATGCACAAGGACCCAGGCTTGAACTCCAGCATCACATACACAACTAAATGTTGGGGAAACAAAGGCTAGATGAATAGATAAATAAAATTGATTCTCTTTCTTTCTCTCTCTTTAAAAAATCTGCAAATTGAGTGGCTTAAATAACAGAAGCTAGTTTCTCACAGTTCTTGAGGCTGAAAGTCTGAGATCAAGGAGTAATCAGAGTTGAGACCGAGTTGTGAACAGAGTTGGTTTCTTCTGAGGCTTTTCTCCTTGACTTTTAGATGTCTGTCTTCTGCCTTCACATGATCTTCCTTACATGTCTGTGTCAGGGTCCAAATTTCCTCATCTCATAAGGACACCAGACAGATTAGGTCCCAACCTTATGACCTCCTTTCAGTTTAATTACAAGAGTTTCTCTCCAAATATGATCACATTCTGAAGTACTAAGGATTAGGACTTCAACATATGAATTTTGTGGAAGACACAATTCAGCCTATAGGTTTCAGTACCTAAATTTAACAACAGTATGTGTGATATAGAAGAGACTTGGGAAAATAGAATTCCAAATTTGTTTTCCATATACCAGTATTAACCAGTTTGAAAATGTAGTGGGGGAAATTTGCATTCACAATAGTAAAACAAATAAGCAAGCAAAAATAAGAAATATGCCTAACATTGAACAAGGAAGACTTCCAAGGTAGCAGAGAAACTATGGACTTTTTTATACTTTTTTTTTAAAGAGAATTAATTTTTATTTTTTATCTGCTTTTTTATTCTCCACTTAATTTTGTATGTGGTGCTGGGGATCGAACCTGGGTCCTCACGCATGCCCGGCAAGCACTCTACCACTGAGCCACCTCTCAAGCCCCTGTACTTATTTACCTTTATAAAAGTTTATATAGGTATGTATGCACATTTGAATATGTGAGGCTTGAGAATGCGTAATTTCAAAATTGTTGTCCAAAGAGCAACATTAACTAGCTAGAAAATGTAACAAAGATATATATCTGAATAAATTGATCTATATATAACAATTGGCACTCATAGATGGGAAGTCCCAGCCTTGTGAATGTGTCCATTCTTCCCCCACACATAAATTTAATACAATCATATTAAAACACAAAGTTTTTATGGAGATTACCAAACTGAGTCCAAATTCACCTGGAAGAGAAAATGTACAAGGATAATCAACAGAAGAACAATGATGAAGGGCATCCCTGGCCCAAAGAGCAGAACCTACCACACATCAACAATGAACACACAGCGGGATTTCCACAGGCACAGACCAAGACATCAATAGAATAAAACAGAACAAAACAGCTATGTACAGATGCATTTAATACATACTAAAAGCCAACTCAAAAAGAGAAAAAGGACCAAATGGTGTAACAATGACCATCCAACTGGAAATATATAAAGCTAGATATCTAACTTGCCATACCAGCAATAAATTATAGGTAGATTAAAAGATTACACATAAACAACAAAATTACCAAAGTTTTAGGTCAAAATACCATAGTGTGGTTTGATAATCAGAGGCAGAAGAGACGTAAAACCCAGCAGCCATGAAAGAAGTTATTGAAAAATGTGATTGCTTAAAAATTTGCTTTAATTGCTTGAAGAAAGGCTTTGTGAACAAAACTAAAACACAACTATCACGTCCAATGTTGATGGGGATGTAAAGAAATAGGTAGGTGCACATGTTCCTGAGGAAAGTAGAACTGGTTATAAATAAGGACAGCTTTGTGGAAGGGAAAACTGGCAGTGTTTTATCAAAAATACTGAATATCATGGACTCTGGCTAAATAATTTCACTTCTAAGTATCTATAGATATGCTTATGGGTGCAAAGTAGTTTGGATAAGGATAGTTTGTGGGGTATGTTTTATAAATTTTTTTAAACAATGGAAGTGCCTATAAATATTAGAAAATTAAACTTAGTGTGTCTTTACCATGGAATACTTTGTAGCAATTGGAAGGAAACAGACAGGAAATAGTCTGGGGGTTTTCTACATTTTTAACTGAATTATTTAGGGGGCGGGGGTTTGGGTTTTTCTTTTCTTTTTCTTCTTTTTTTTTTTTTTTTTTGTACTGGGGATTGAACCCAGTCCACTTAACCACTGAGCCACATCCCCAGCCCTTTGGATATTTTTTACTCATCAAGTTGTTAAGGCTGGCTTTGAACTTGCAATCTTCCTGCCTCAACCTCCTAAGTTGCTAGGATTATAGATAGGTGTCCGTCACCGTGCCCAGGTAGGTAAAGATTTTTAAGTGTTCTTTTCTAAATAAAATAAAGATGAAGCAAGTGAACACAACTATTATTAATGCCAAACCTCTTCTAATGTGGAGCCATTTTTCCCATCACCAGGTCTTCCCTTCACCTACCCAGGGTCAGCCCATCTGCTGGCATCTCCTTAAGTAGGCACTGATAGCTTTGTATTTCACCCAATGTTTCCTTCTCCAGATATTGCTCTTTAGAGCAAGACTAAAAGCTAGCAATACATTATTAACATAATAAATTACATTAAAAACCATACAGTCAGTCATTAAACATGAAATAGAGGCTGGAAGGAAATGAGCTGAATTTCTTGGCTAATATATTATTTCTTAAAGCATTTTTTTTCTGATTATAGAAACAATTCCTACTCACTATAGAATACTTGGTGAACTGGATGCAGTGGCACATACCTGTAATCCCAGTGGCTCTGGAGGGTGAGGCCAGAGGATCACAAGTTCAAAGTTGGCCTCAACAACTTAAGCCCTAAGAAACTTAGAGAAACTCAAATACAAAATAAAAAGGACTGGAGATGTGGCTTAGTGGTGGTTAAGTTCCCCTGGTTTCAACCCTTGTTACCAAAAAAAAAAAAAAAAAAAAATATATATATATATATATTTAGTGAATGCAGAAAATACACATTTTAAAAAGACTCCTATAGGGGCTGGAGCAGTGGCTCAGTGGTTGCATCACTTGCCTGTCATGCGCAAGGATATGGGTTCAAACCCCAGCACCACGTACACAACTAAGTGTCAGAGCAATGAAAGCCCCATAAAAAAAAACTAAATAAAATTGATCTTCTGTCTGTCTCTCTGTCTCTCTGTCTCTCTGTCTCTCTGTCTCTCTGTCTCTCTGTCTCTCTGTCTCTCTGTCTCTCTGTCT
>PVKS010006325.1:0-79032 GCA_004027875.1 Aplodontia rufa
AAGTCAACATTGTGGCTGGCCCTTCTCTTAAAAGAAACAATTGACTTTGATGATGAAAGTATTCTTAAAGGTATTTCATTCTTACGGCAAATTAGACACCCTTGGAATGCTCAGCTGATTGGTCTGTGAACTTAGCCGTGAGCGGAAGTCTGAGGAAAGGCTTCACATCCCCAGCACAAGGACTGAGCAGGGCAGCCTTGTCTTCTGTTCTGCGGGTCACTGCTCTCCTTTGTGGATTCTCTGTCCTCTGGCCAATCCAAAATGAGGCCCTTCTAGCCTGCCCCTGAGCTCCCTCCCCACCACCACCCCCAACACAAATGTCTCATTTATCAATTTTGTCATATTTTAAATTGTGAAGGTGATTCAGAGTAGTTCAGCATTCCACAAAGACAATATGATTTTACTGTTTCACATGTCACAAACATGAAGCAGAGAAAGGAACAGATACCCAGGTTTCAAGAACACAGGTACTCACAGATGAGACTGATCTGAGTGTAAAGAATTGATTTTTTTTTTTCAGTGCTGGGGATTGAACTCAGGGCCTCATGTGTATTAAGCAAGCTCTCTACCAAATCCCAGGCCTAAAAGTTATTTGTATGAACTATCCAGCAGCTCTAAAACAATGCATAACATGATTGTATAGTCCCGTTACAGTCTGGCCGGTCCTGTGAATGGCAATACCCAAACATTTTATAAAAGGCTTATAAGGAAGTTATATGATTATGAACATTTATGAAAAGCTCTCAGCTTCTCTTCAGTGTAAGAAATTTCATTAGCTGAGCACAGTGGCGCACACCTCTAATCCTAGCAACTCAGGAGGTGGAGGCAGGAGGATCACATATTGGAGACCAGCCTCAGCAATTTAGCCAGACCCTGTCTCAGAATAGCAAATAAAAAGGGCTGGGGATGTAGCTTGGTAGAATACTCCTGGGTTCACAAAATAAAGAAAGAAACAAACTTCATAAAATGAAGTAAAATTAGCTATCACTTTAGTTGAATGTTTTTGGAAAAAAAAATAGAGACAAGAAAGATAATATCTCTTTGATGCCTTGAAAAAGGATTGATAAAAATGCTAAGTTGCTTACAGAGAGGGCCATGAAAGGATTTTTTTCACTTCCTGTTCACATACAGTTTTCTTTTTCTTTTTTCTTCTTCTTCTTTTTTTAATGTTTCACTTTTCCTCCCAGAAAAGCAGAATTTCAAAGCCACTGTATTTGTGGTAGTTTCTCAGAATTAGGAAATGAGATTTAAGATTGTGATTGGTCAAATTTATGATGCTTACCTGAATTTGGGGGGAAGCTTTTTATACCTTTCCCTCCTCCTACCTGAAACCATGACATCAGGATTCCCAGGTAATGTAGGGCTTCAAGGTACCATATTCCACTGAATAGCCCGGTTCATTTTGTAAATATCATCCTCTTCACATTTCCCAGCTTGTAGGAATCAGAATCAGTGCACAGTTTTAAAATGTTGGTTAATTTGTATCTGGGCTAAAATGAATACTATTTACACCAACAACTTTAAACCTACATCTTGGTTCAGTAGTATTTAAATCAAGGACAATTCTTTGGCTTCCTGAAATAAAACCAGAGAGAGAGAAATTGAGGTTTTATTTTATTTCTTTGGAAAAAAACATAGAAATAACCAAGTTTTGTCTTTCCCCCCCAGGTGTATGTGGCCGCCTTTGCCATATCAGCCTACGCGTCTAGCTACTTCCGGGCTGGCAGCAAGCCGTTTAACCCGGTCCTTGGGGAAACGTATGAGTGTATTCGAGAGGACAAGGGCTTCCAGTTTTTTTCAGAACAGGTAGATGTGCACGCTTTTTGTTTGTTGGGAGGAGTTTCTCATGCCTGCCATTAGACGTGCTTCTAAAATATTTATTTTCTACCTTTCACTGACTTCAAAGCAACTGAGATAATTACAGTGCTTTGAAACATAAAGCCAGGGATCCATTTCCCTTCCACTGAAACCCAGCCACCACCTGTGGGCACAAAGGTACTAGCGGTTCTGAGCACCGGAGGGGCTGCATGCACTAACAGTGTCCTTTCTCTTGAGGATCATCAGTGAAAGGAATTTTGAAAGCATGAAACATTTGCCCCGTTATAGCTTGGATGTTGAAAGTGTGCCTCTAACTCTCTAACTGCTGGCGTGATCATTCTAGAGTCAGACTGCCTTCTCAGGATGATGATAGCACCACCTTAATTGAACTGTCGTCATTTTTTATTTAAGAGGAATCATTCATTCGTGTATTTATTCATTCAAACCATTAAGTTATTTATTGAACATATACCATGTGCCTGGCTGTGTTCCAGGTGCCAAGTTACTGCAGTGGGTGGGAACTCAGGGGCCCAAACAAGAATCCCCACCCTCATCTAATGGATGGACAAACCTACTTACGCAGCCTGAGGTTCCATTAGACCTTTCCCACATAGGTATTAGTGCATAGTAATAAGAGTCACACAACTTAGGTTCAAATTTCAGCTCTACCTCCAACTAGCTGTATAACCCCACTAGACCTAGTTTCCCTGTGCTTTAGATCCCTCTTTAAAGTGGAGGTGAAGATCATTGTGACACATGGCTCTGCAGTGATTCAATGAGATGTTGTCTCCAAGGCACCGGGAGCAGGGTCTGATAAGTGACATATAAATATTCCGTGCACACTTGCTTTCATTGTTGATGTGTGATGGCATACTGGGCACTTCCAAAATATCTGTTGAGAAGGAAAGATGTTTCATTAAAATACAGTGCATGCCTTCAGAAAAGAAAAAAACAGCCCCCTCTCACATTGTTCATCAGTGATTGAGCACGTTCACTAGGAATATATCCCAAAAGGGTCATCTGAGGGACACTGAATGTCATTGCTTAGATACATTTATTTGCCTCCTCCCAGGGCAAATGGGAAGGGTAGATTGCCAAAATATTATTTTCCCCTTGCTTATCTTGCTGCCTTTTTTGTCAATAGATTGGCTTTATGGGGGATCAGAAGAAAAGGGGGGTCTAGCCACAGGATTTATGAAGATGGTGCTTGTCTTAACTGAAAACGACAAGCAGTATTCTCTGGGAACTCAAAGGAAAGTGAATCACAGTAATCCCAAAGCATGTTATCTGTAGCTTCCCAGTTAAGAACTAAGATGAGAAACTGAACACTGATCCTGGGGAGGGAGGGGTTAAATCAGTAGTTAACGGGGTAAGATAGTCTGTCTGATGCAGATGCAACTGGGTTATTTAAATACTGAACCTAAAATGGAATGAGAATAAATGAAAATGTAATTTGGTTACCATGGCATTTTATGCACTCTGGTGAAAAAAATAATGGCCCGGAATAGCCCCAAGTACAGCAGACAATCAGGGCAGGATAAATAGCTGTGAGAATACAGTAGTAATGTGAGCACTTGTGAAGTTCAGCTTCAGTCTTCAGAGCCCTGGTGGGGCAGGGCCAAACTCCGCATCTGCTGGTGAGTCCACTATGGTAGGGGCTGGGAACCGAGCCCCTGGGCATCTGCAGGTGTCTATGAAGAGAACGTCACAATTCCATGAACTGCATCCCAAAGAAATGAGTAAGAAAGGTCATTGTTAGTAGCATGGGTGTTCTGGGTGTAGGATTTGTAGACCTTGCTTCAAATCCTAACCCCTCCATGTACCTGGTGTGGCTTCATATCAGCTCCTTAAACTTTCTTTTTTTAAAAATTATTTTTAGTTTTTAATTTTTTTTTAAAGCGAGAAGGAGGAGAGAGAGACTGAGAGAGAGAATCCACTTTATTTTTTCATCTGGTCTTTGTTTCTCCTACACTTAGTTGTGTACGAACCTGGGTCCTCGTGCATGTCAGGCAAGCTCTCCCACCACTAAGCCAACACTCCATCCCCTAAACTTTCTGATCCTCCATGGGCTGGGTGTTGTGACACACACCTGTAATCCCAGCCACTGGGGAGGCTGAGGCAGGAGGATTGCAAGTTCAAAGCCAGCCTCAGCAATTTAATGCTGGTCCTAAGCAACTGAGGGAGACTTTGTCTCAAAATAAAAAAAGGGATGGAGATATGGCTCACTGATAAGGTGCCCCTGGGTTCAATCCCTGGTATTAAAAAAAAAACAACTTTCTGAACCTCAGTTGTTTCTGTTATCTATATAATAGAAGTCATAATGCTTGGTTCAAAAGTTATTATAAAAGACACTGATAATAAAAGTTCATTAAGTGATTATTGCTCTTATATTTAGGGGGAACTTTGAAACTGCCTTTGAATATAGAGTGTTGAGAATAGTAAGAGGAATGTTGAAAAGGCGGAAGGTAAAATAAGATATGTTATATCTACTCTTTTAATAAACATGGTTGAATGTCGCTGGTGAAACAGAAAGTCAGCTATCAGGCTGCCAGGAATCCTCATGACTGGATTCACTGTGATAGTCCCCACCAGTCCTGATCATGATGGAGCTAATGTATGGAATTTTGTCTTATGGCCTCAGATAATTGTTTCTTTTAGTACACTCGAGAATGGATGAGTCTCTTGGAATAGATTCACCCTAGCTAAACTTAGAAGAGACTAATGTATGTAGTGGAATGCTAAATCTGTTGTGCATTTACTGTGAAAAGCAAACCTATCATGGGGACCAGAAAGCTTTGGCCAGAGTAGCAGCTTTGATTTCCCCATCTGCAGGTTACATGGGAAGCTAAATCAATCATAGGTCAATGTCTGATGTCAAGAATATTTGGCTGCCTCTGACCCCAAAGTGGGAAGGGTTTGGGGCCCAGGCTGCGCACACACACACACACATACACACCAACTTTGTGCTGACCAGCTGACTCACGACACATGAATGCCTTCTAATTAAACCCATCTGAGGAGCATGCCAGGGCATTTGGAGGTTTCATGCTGGTACCTGCCCGTGTGGCTCTCCCTGCTCCTGGTCCAGGAGACAGGCTGCCTCCTGTGGCTCTCCTCGTGTGCAGGTGCTACACTTCTGGAGTTCAGGGCTTTCTTTGCTTCCCTGTGCCTCCCTACAGACCCCTGAATTACTGATGTAATAAGCTGAGCAGGGTCCCCAAATTGTTTTTGTGTTTTTTTTTTAAGAGAGAGGGACAGTGGGAGAGAAAGAATCAATTTTATTTAGTTTTCCATGTGGCCTTCGTTGCTCTGAGACTTCGCTGTGTATGTGGTGCAGGGGTTTGAACCCACGTACTTGCACATGCCAGGCAAATGCCATAACCACTAAGCCACTACTTCAGCCCCCAAATTGATATTTTGATGGGATTTTATTCCAAGAAAGATGATGGAAATCTTACAGCCAAGCTAAAGGACCTGGGAGTGAACAACTGGGATTCTCTACTGACTTTTCTAGATAACAGTCTGTGATTTGAAAATGGCACCCATCTCTTTCCTCCTAGCCCAGGGTGGTGTTGCATTGTGGTTAGGGTAGAGCTATGTCTGTCTGAGGTGGCGAGGGAGGTTGAAGTGACTGCTGCCTCAGAGTTCAGCTACATGGAAGCTTCACAATATCACAGTGACGTGCGGTCCGAAACCAGAGAAGCATTTCGTGTTCAGATTTTCTTATCGCAGTTGGATATTAGGTTTGTAGAGTGCTTTATACTTTCAAACAAGTACTTTATCTTACTCCAGAATCACCCTGTGTGGCAGGCAAGGGAGGATTGGTCAGAAGTGAGGACACAAAGGTCTGGAGGATTGGAGTGTCCAGTGCCCAGCTGATACTGGGCTCCAGACCCCCTCTTTCCTGTCCAATATGCTTTCTCCCTCACTCTTTTCCGGTTTCTTATGTACATTTGGTTCCTGAGCTCAGAGCTACTGGTGTTGGGTGTGGGTATATCCATGCAGTCAGGGAATTTTGCCTGTCTTTGTCACTTAGGCCTTTCATATCCAAACTCACACAAGACTTTGCTCTCTCCTGCTGTGGGTTGGGGCGTGGTCTTTGTGAACGCCAGACATCTAGGAATAGGTCATAAACATTCCATCTTGTGTTCCACCCCTGGGGCTCCTCCACCTTCTCAGGGCTTCCTTGTGCCAAGAAACCTGAATCAGCCTTGGTTTCTAAATAAGCCTGGAGAAGGGGGATTGGGAAAGAAAGGACTTCCCTTCTTCACTTGCTGGTCAGGGAGGGAGTGTCCTGCTTGTAGTTTGTTGCTTGGCAGGGCCAGCACACTGGCTCTGACCTTTTCCGGGGAATGGATGTGAGAAAACTTTCAGTCAGCCATGCTGCTTTCTCCTGCCCTTGAGAAAGGTTTGGTGTTGAAAGGACACAGGATTCAGTTGTGATGCAAAAGTAGCTTTTCCTCTGTGTGCATGGGACTTTAGTTGTCCAGATGGTTATTCAAGAAATTTTAACCATTTACATACCCAGCTAGATCATGTTGAGAGTTTGTGCAGAAACACCGAATGCAGTTATTAAAAGTTAAAGTCTGAAATGTAAAAGAGTCAAGTGAGGTCTTTGCTCTTTGGGCTCAACGCTTCCTTTTCTGTTTTCGTGGGGAGAACTCTGAGCATACTTTCTTGGCCAGCTTCGTAAGTACTTCTCTTATCTCTTCTCTCCTCGCATATACATGTGACCTCTGAATATTTCTTTTACCTACTAATGACAGTTAACTACTGGTCAAAGCTGGATTGACTTTAGAGATACCATCGGAGGGGAAATTCAACGTGTTCAAATAAAACTAGTAATAACCAAATAGAAGGCAACTAAGCCATTGCTTTGTGGTTTTCCACATTTACAGGTCAAATCATCACTTTGTGTTTTGGGTTTTTGCAAGAAGCTGTGTGTTTATAAGTGATTAACTTTGAACACAGGGCAAACACGGTGTTTTCTCCACCCTGTCAACCAGTCTCCTTGACATCATTTTTAGTAGTCTTTGATTTATAATCCACATCCATCCACCAGCAAACCCAGGGGCCTCCCTTCTGAAGCCACCCATTCCCACTGCAATGCGAGGGGCGCTGGCCACCCAGCCCACACCTCCATCATCAGCAACTCAGGCTGTTGCACTGGACCCACAGCTGGTCCCATTCCACAGCCACATCTGCACCCAGCAGCCAGAGGGATTGTTTTGTAGAGGAGAAAAATCTCTACACCCTCCATCCTCTCCTCAAGTAACGTGGACTAAAATCCAGAATCCTGGCCATGACCACAAAGCTGTCCAAGACCAGCCCAGCCACTGCACTTCTCTGCATTCTCCCCCCTTCAGCTGCACGTGTGCTGGCCTTTCTGCTGCTTCTGATTCACACTGAGTGTTTTCCAGCCCTTGCATCTGCTCTGTCCTCTGCCTAGGATGTACTTCTCCCAGATAGTGGCATGGGTAGCTTCCTCCTTTCCCTTAGCCTCAGAAGCCTCCGTCATTAGACCTACCCCTGCCCTGTGTGGACTAGCGCTCCTGCCCACCCCCTCCAGCATCCCCAGCCCCACACCCTTGTCTTCCCTAACACCTGGCACTGCTGACCTGCTGACAGATTAGGTGCTTGTTTGTATCTTGTCTGTCTCTCCTCCTCTTCCCTAAAATACATACTCCATAAGGGTGAGGGGTTTTCTTTTTGTTGATCATTTTATCCTGAGACTAGTACAGTGCCTGACGCCTCAAGGGCAGTCAGCAATTATTGGATGAATGGCAGGGGGGAAATGGCCACTTGATCCCCTCCCTGGGTGATTATTTTCACCTGTCATACGTTGTCTTTTCCACAAGCTGCCCTGCGCTGCTGTAGAGTATCAGGAATGAGGAGGGTGTATAGCTCAGTCTCCAGTCAGTTACAGGAGGAAAGTGATATATTTGATGTCTTTCTAAATCTGAAAAAGAAAAACTTACAAAATAAATATACGTTTTCCTCCTCTGCTTCTTCTTTGACTACCTAAATCTTATATAAAGTACATTCAAAACATAAATCAAAATGATCAGGACAAGGTAAAGAAAAGCCTCAGGCCTGGAGTGGTGGCTCAGTGGCTACAGCACTTGCCTGGCATGTGCGAGTACATGAGTTCAAACCCCAGCACCACGTACACAAGGAAGTGTCCAAGGAATGAGAATCACATGACAAACTAAATATTGTTTCTCTCTTTCTGTCTCTCTCTCACTGTCCCCTCTTTCTTAAAAAAGAAAAAAAGAAAAGCCTCATTTATACAAATAAATTATAAATCACAAGAATTTTTAATTAGAGGAATTGCCTTGAGGCTCTAGAAAGAAAGATACACATCTTATATAAACACTTGCGAAGTAAAACCAAATGCTAATTAAATGCATAGGAATCCTTGCCAATGAGAAATTGCTTTTCTTTGGAGAGGAAGCAGTGGAGATGGATGCTGAAAGGTCAGCCTGTGTTAGCTTTGTAGGCTGAGTTTCTCCTTTGTGGCATCTACTGCTGCCCACCCCACTTTTTTTCTTTTTTGGCCCAAGTTAGCATGTAGTAAAAACAGAGACCAAACCAAATCCCACACTAACAAAGACAGGTTAGGTTGTGTTCGTTATTCTCAACTCTAGTAGAAAGGCTGCCATCAACAAAGATTAAGTGATTAACTCTGAATTCTCCTCTCTTGTGTGCATTCAAGCTATTCAGAGCCTTAGAATCATGTTTTCAAATTGGCTGGCATCCACTGCCACCTGAGGTACCAGGATTCAAAGAGGATACTGCGAGTAGATGTTAGAATCATGGCATTCTGGAGCAGAGAGATCCTCAGACCTCATTTATAAAGAAATAATTGAGATTCAGAAAGGTGGGAACGGTCAGATTCAAAAGACTCTTTCTTAAAATGTTCGTGGAAAGGGACCATAATGATGTGTAGTGGCTTAGAGGAGGGGCCGGAGTTCACCTTCGAGAGCTGGCAAGAAAGGCTGCTGGGACGTGGACGTAGAGAAAAGAACATTGGATTTGGGATCAAATGCTGCCTGTGTAACCCATTCACAGTAGAACAGTGAGAAAGTCATTTGCTGAAGACCCTCGCTTCCCATTTATAAAATAGGGCTAATGAAGACACAAGGTCACCATGAGAACCAAGCAGACAGACACACACACACACACACACACACCCACCACACAAAACCCAGCAACTGAAGATGAGTCTCTGCATAACCCTGGACAGGGTGCAATTCTGTGCACATTTTGCAGTATTATCTCTTCCCATTGGCCCCGTCAGTGGCATTAGCATTGCTTTATGAGGTAACTAAGCTCAAGAGGAATTAAGAAACATTCCCAAGGGCGTACAAACAGAAATGACATTGCACAGTTAGGATCCGAGTTGGTGGGATAACAGAAGCTCCAAATTCCCAGCTCTAGTGCAGCCCGTGGCAGGTGACCCAGAGATGTTCCACAGGTAAGCACTGCTGTGAGGAAATGTATTAAAGAAGGCATCCTTGAAAATTTCTCCAGAAAGCTTTGTAAACTTCTTGAACACAACATGGTGCACATAAACTGTTCTCAAAGATGTATTTCACCCAAAGGGAAATAAGCAAAACCACCGATACTTGAGCGTTGACATTAAGTTGTTTGGAAAATATCTTTTGCATCCATCTAAGGACCTTCCAATAAACATTGGTTTATTAATGTGGCACACAATTGTTTTTTAAAAAGTAGAAGTTGTGTGTTCTAGGATGTATACTTAATGGCATAATAGTCCCCCTTTTTTAATTAAAGCATTATAGTTATACATGGTAGTCGGGTTCATCCAGACAGAATGGTATGTGCATGGAATTCAATTTTAGTTCATGTTCCTTTCCTCTCCTCCCTCCTTCCATTCTCTTTCCTCTACTCTACTGGTCTTCCTACACACATCTATTTATTTTTGATTGCTTCTTTCTACTTACACATAACGATGAAATTCCCTGTGATACATTTACATGTGCACATAGCATGATCTTTTAAAATTCATTCTGCATTTCCTCCTTTCTCCTATCCCTCCTCTCTCCCTGTGTCCTCCTCCTACTCTACCAGTTTCCCTATATCTTCATCATATCTGGTCCTGCCCCCAACCCTTATTTTGCTCTAGCTTCCACATATGAGAAAGCATTCAGCGCTTGATTTTCTGAGTGTAATAGGCCTTTTTTGTAATTCATATGGACAGTGTATCCATCCTGTTTTATTGGATTTAATACATTACAGATTATGTGCCTAGTTTTTATATACTGTTTTGTTTTGCTTCTTATGTTTGGCTAAACCTATCACGGATGCCAAGTTCTTGATCAAGGCTACCATGCTCTCCTCCCACATTATTACATTGTTTCTGTGGGATGAATATGACCTACTATAGAGTAATCCCCTTTAACATCTATCTACCTTGTGGGGAGAGGGGAACATTTCCTCACTCCATAGTAGGGTAGGAAAGTGTGGCGTAAGGACTGTCTGACCTGGATTTATTTTTATATGATCCCATGGTTTAAAAGGTAGCTCCGTTGTTTTCATTGAGAGCTATCTAGGCGGGAGAAAGGAGGAGGGAGGAGCAGTATTTTGTAATAGGAAATACTTCCAAGTTTTTGGACTTAAAAAACACAAACAAAAATGAACATCAAAGGCAAACAGAAGATTGCTTCAAAGGCCTTGGGTTTCTAAGTCGGTGTTTGACGTGAAACTTGCCCTTGAAAATCCCATAGGACAGTGAGGACTGTCCTTCTTAGGCCTGCGGGAACTAAGATAAACCAAGTGACTGCACATTTACATTCCCTAAGTCATGTAGCAGTGGAGTTAGGCTCAGTGGGTAATCTGGAGGGTTGCACTCTTCCAGTCTTTGTCTCCACTCCTCTGTGGTCTACGTAGATTCAGCTGCAGTCCCCCTGGCTAACCATGGCTGTGAGGTGCTGACTCTGGATCACTCCATGCCTGCATTCCCTCCTGCAGGTGTCCCACACAGGAGCAGTTTGCAAACCAGGCTCCTCAGTGCAGTCTGCACGTCTTTGTCATCCGCTGCCCTCCTCTCTCCTGACATGCCCATACCTGTTCACCTCAGGCAGGGCTTAGTCTTCTAAGTGCTTTATGTGTAGGGTGCAGCTACTTAAAACTTTTTTTTTTTTGAAAGTATGAAAACAATTAAGATAAAACAGAAGCACTGGGTTTCTCTTCCACTTCTTCCCTAGATGATCCGTGTTTGAGGAAATGTTTCTTAATCTCCCATGTTTACAATATGAAGGCTTTGGGCTAGATACTCTAACCTTAAGATATTACTGCTAAGAATAGCTAAGTCAGAGAAATTTCTGGAACCTCTAATGCCAGCATGGTTTTACCCAGTACTGAATTGTGGTAACAGAAACTCTTTCTTGAGTTTTACTTAGATGACAGGAAAATGGAGGGAGAGCCATTTATGTTTAGCTTCTTGTTTTTAAGAGCAAGAGAAAGAATGAGAGAGAGTGAAAGAGGTTTGAACCTGTGTACTTGTGCATGCCAGACAAGTGCTCCAACCACTGAGCCACCACTCCAGCCCCTATCTTTTTGTTTTGTTTTGAAGAGAGAAGGACAGTGAGAGAGAAAAAGAGAATCAATTTTTATTTAGTTTTTCACGTGGCCTTCTTTGCTCCCACACTTTGTGTTGTGTGTGGTGCAGGGGTTTGAACCCACGTCCTTGCACATGCGAGGTAAGCACCGAACCACTGAGCCACTGCTCCAGCCCCTCCAGCCCTATCTTAATTAGTGAATAAAGCAAGTAGTGAACCCACATCAAAAGGTAGTCTCTGTTACAGGGATTACCTTTCCTGGGACATAATTACTTTTTTTAGTCAAGACTTTTTTTTAATAGAGAATTTTTTTCTTTTTTACTTAAGAGAGAGAAGAACAGTGAGAATTTTATTTAGTTTTTCACATGGCTTTCGTTGCTCTGACACTTTGTTGTATACATAGTACTGGGGTTTGAACCTGTGTCAAGATTTTTTTATTTTGACAAAAAAAAAAATTTCTTAGCAGTTACTGAACATTTCCACAATTGTGTGTTTAGCTCTTTATTACAGAAATCACTTTTTTTTTAAGAGAGAGAGTCAATTTTATTTGGTTGTCCATGTAGCTTTCATTGCTCTGACACTTTATTGTGTATGTGGTGCTGGGGTTTGAACCTGCATCCTCACTCATGCCAGGCAAGTGCCATAACTGCTGAGCCACTGCTCCAGCCCCCAGAAATTACTCTTTTGAAAGGTATCTTGGATCACTCTTCTTACAGATGATTTGAGAAGAGAGTGGACTTTGTGAGTAAAATCCACTGAGCGCAAAGGAGAGTGTTTTTATGTTGCTTAGTGTAAAAAAATCAGAAAATCAGAAGCCACGGTGTAAATTCAGACGTGGGTGTTATTTATTGGGATCTGCTACTCCGGGGCCAAATTCACCTGCACTGCCAGAGTGATGGTGGGCAGGGGAAATGGCCCAGAGGGAAAATGGCTCTGGACCTAGGCCGGGCAGCTGAGTTATAGTTTGTGGAAAGGAAAGAAGTTGATGAGGATGGCCTCTCAGAGATTGGCTGGTGGACCCATCAATCATCAGGTGTTCATGAGACGCCATTGGAGCTTGTCTGCCAGCATCTTGATTGGCTGTTCTTTTCAGGCAAGGGGGTTGATGCCCCACCCTCAGCCAGCCACCATGGCTGCATGGCCTGGCTGTGGCCTAGCTGAAGCCCAGCTCCCAGCCGGCGGCTGGGGGTTAATCTAACACTTAGAAGTTTCATGTAAAAGTGCTTGCTCTTTCGCATCTTCATTAAAACGTTCGCGAGCACTTTTAGAACACTTAAAAGATTTTGACAGTGGTAGCCGATGTCCAATCCCTTGGTTTATGAATGTGCAGTCCTCAGAGGTGTCTGTTTTTATTTTTAAATCTTTGGAAAACACTTCTCATCCTCATCATTTGCCACTGGGTCTTGCTCCCAGGGAAGCTTCCAGAGGTTTCCAGAGGCTTCCATTAACAGCTTTCTTGACCCTGACCCTCCTGCAAATCGGAGCTGACTGTCAGGAACGCCTGTGGAGGACAGGCTTGTTGAAGGAAAGGACAGAAGTTGGGTTTCCGCGAAATCCTTGCACTTTGTGTCACATCTCAGTGCAAGGAGGAAGAAAAAGATTTCATGAGATACACCGTTTTGTTCATTGTTTGGTTTTTGCCTTCTGTCTCCACCAGGTCAGCCACCATCCACCTATCTCTGCATGTCACGCCGAATCTGGAAATTTTGTTTTCTGGCAAGGTAATGTGCTAATAGATCTGACTTTCATTTTATGTAATGGTTATAGATTTGTTTGATTCAGGAATTACTATAAATGCCTGCTAAGGCCAACACAGTCCTAGGACTTGGGTCTCATTAGAGGACTAGACTAAATGTTCTCACCCCTCATCTCTGAACAGTAACTGATATTTGTCAATTGTTAACTGATACTGAGTAATTTAATTGGTAGTAGTTGATTTTTCAAGGAGATCATTCAGCTTTTCCCTTTTGGAAAAAAATCCTCCATCCTTATCTGGGTCACCACTATTTTTTCCTGTAACTTTTTCTCCACAGTCACTTGTTATGCCTCACCTATTTCAAGAGACTTAGAATATTTCCAGTTGTTTATCAAAGTATAAACAGCAGAGGGAGTTTTGCTTTCAAAATAGTTAACTGTTTATTTCTGAAACTACATTTTATATTGCTGATTTCTTTTTAATTTTGAGGTTGTCATTCCTAAAATTTTGTTCAGTTTATATTTGGGATAGGGAAGTGTAGAATTGCTGTCAAGTATAAAAGAGACTATAAATATTTCTTAGATGGTTAATTAGTTTTTTTTAATGTCTTCATTTATTAAAAAATTGGAGTATACTATAGAAAGTATGAGCATCTGGGTTTTTGAAACAGTGAGCATATATCAGTTTTTAAAGCATTTTTCTAAGTTCCATGGTTTCCTTTCTCAATTTTTATTATTACTGTTTAATATTGAAGCTTGATTTGAAATCTCTCTATCTTTCAATCAAAACTGTCTGGAAATATTTCTCATAAGGTTCCTAATGTCCTAGTTGCTAAATCTCATAAGTAATGCTTCTTTGTTTTTTTGTAGTTATTTTTGTTTATTTAAGGGAATGAGTCTTCTCAAAGTAGTTCCTGTGCTCTCAATGGACCACACTTTCCTCCTTCAGCCCCTTTCCCAATCATCCTTTTTCTGGGGAGACCTTCCTCCAGCCCTTTTCTGGATAATTTCATCTGTTTCCTTAGGCCAAGGAGTCTCAAACCATTTTGTGTGCAATCCAACATTTCTCTGCCATTTAATTATGCTGTTTAGATCTTTACACTTGCTGTGATTTTAGAAGTAGTTGTATTTAAATCTGCCCTCTTGCTATTTGTTTTGTTTGTCCTATCTGTTCTTTGTTCCCCCTTTTTCTTTCTGCCTTCTTTTGTATTCTTTTGTATTCATTGAATACTTCTTGTAACTCTGTTTTATTTCCTCTGTTGGATTCTTAGCTGTACCTCTTTGTTTTGTGTCTTCGTTGTTACTTCAGGATTCATGTTATAAATCTTTAACATGTTATAATCTACCAAGTAATATGCCATTTCACATATACAATAAAAACTTAACCACATACTTCCGTTTTCCTTCTTCTAACCTTTGGGCTTGTGAGTAAGCTTGTGCCATTTTTGACATACATTTTACCTACATATCTTATAAACTCTATAATACATTGTTACAAGTTTTTATTAAGCAACCAGTTATCTTTTATGTCCTTTGGGTAATAATTTTACTGAGATATAAATCACATGCATACTATATCATTCTCTCACTTAAAGTGCACACAGTTCAGTGGGTTTTGTTGTACTCAGATTTGCGTAGTCATAGAACTGTTAATTTTAGAACATTTTCATCACTCCAAAAAGAAGCATCTTTAGCAACTACTGCCCCAAGTTCCCTCTTCATCCCCCAGCCTTAGGCAACTACTCATTTGCTTTCTGTCTGTATGAATTGGCTTATTTAGGGCATTTCATGCCAATAGAATTAGGCACGATGCAGCCAGGCACTCCCAGACTCAGCCTCACCTCTCACCTGGCCTCCCTGCCTCCACCCAGCCCCCCCTACACACTGTCCATCCTCAGAGAAGCACACACGGGACCCTCTCTACTGTCCTTGTTCTAATCTTGTGTCCTGGGTTGGTACCACCATTCATCCAAGGTAGACAAATCTGACATCATTCATAAATTCTCCTTTTCATTCTTAATCTGTATCTAATTTTTCCACTAAGCCTGTCTGTTTGTACTCTTTTAATGTTTATGGGATTAACATATCCCCAGGACTGTTGATGATTTGCTTCATTCCTATTTAATCCCTGGGCAACTATAACTTCCTCTAGTTGCCTTGTTTTTAATCTCTTCTACCCTTGCTCTGTTCTCCATGTTGCTTCTAGTTATCTTTGCAAAGTCTACATCTAATCACATGTGTGTCCCCCCCCCTCAGTGTACAAAAGTCAGACTCCCTATCCAGGCTTACCGAGACCACTGGTTTTTGTATGGGGTGTTTTTTTTTGTTTGTTTGTTTGCTTGACTTCCTCAATCTGACTTTATACTATTCTTTTCTCTAGGCAATCTCTGACCTGTGAGACAAAAACCACACTGTACTCTCAGACCTCTCTTTCCTTGAATAAGCTACTTCTTTTGCCTTTAGTTGCTTTTTCTCTGCAGGGTAAACTTCTGAATGTTCTACAAAGCTACACTTATTATTTTTTTATTATTTTGGTTCAGGGATTGAACCCAGGGGCTTTTAACCACTGAGCCACACTCCCAGTCCCTTTTTTAATATTTTATTTTGAAGCAGGGTCTTGCTAAGTTGCTTAGGGCCTCACTAAATTCCTGAGACTGACTTTGAACTTTCTGTCCTCCTGCCTTAGCCTCCCCAGCTGCTGGGAGTGTGCCACTGTACCTGGCTACCAAGCTCCATTTGAATGATCCCTTTTGATGAACATCTTCTGATGCTTTCTCCAAGGATTTCGGTCTTTCCTCCTCTAGTTCCAGTTCAATTATAACACATATGGTTAATAACTGTGTCTCTCTTTGTGATCACTAATTGCTTTCACTTGTGTCCGCCTTTCATGCTGTTAACTCATCCAAAGGAAGGATTTACTCACCAGATTTTAGTTTCTCTGATTCTGATCTAGGGACCTAGTTGGTCCCTAGGATTATTTTCCCAAATAACAATTGATTATGAAGAATTTTGTACTAAATATCTGTTGATCATTTATCTAGTCTAATAAGTACTCTTTGATCTACCTTGCTCTCCTACTAACTATGTAATATTTGGTATTTCATTTCAGATATGAGATGGAAAAACAAATTCTGGGGTAAATCCATGGAAATTGTTCCAATTGGCACAACCCATGTGACTCTGCCAGCGTAAGTTGTTCTTCTGTGATTAGGAATGTTACAGAATTTAGGACCAAGGGCCCACTGTAGGGACAGGATGCCCCATCCCCATAGCAAATGAGAGGATGATTATTCTTTTAATCTGTTTGACAGTGAGTTCAGATATTTCTCATTTAGGTAATCCAATTTTTTCTTTCCCTCAAGTGGAAATGCCTCCTGCAGAACAAGGTTCTCTAAATAGATGCTTTTTAGAAATTCACTGCTACTTTCTAACAAGGTTTAGAATGGTAGTTTTTCTTTAAGGTTGTTGTCTTGCCTCACTGTCAAAATTCCTTTTAAAGAAGACATGGGCTCATTCTCGCGGGGATTATTGATACATATTTATAAAGCCAAATGACCATTTCGAGGGATTATGGAACCAGGCTGCCTAGATTCACGTGCGCTCTCTGCCACTTGCTCCTGGTGGCCCTTGGGCAGGCTGCCGCACCTTTCTTTGTCATTACCAGCTCCTTCACTTATAACCTGGGACAACAAACCACCTTCCTCATAGGGCAGTTGTGAGGACTCCGCAGTCCTTGGCACGTAGCAGGTGCCGTCTGAGTGTTTTTTCTTATTACGGTTTCTTCAAAGTTGTTCGACTTTATGAGTAGCATCCGAACGTCTTCCCCTTGTACAAGCTGAAAGCAATAGATAAACAACAAATCATGTGGGCCTCCTGTGCCTCCCCCGCTTCTTCCCTCTCCTAGGTCCACTTTACACAGGCTGCTTCCAGCTCTGTTGCCTCTTTCATCAGAGGAGGGAGCGGGAGGCTCCAGGAGACAGCAGCTTCTAGCAAAGCCCCTGGTGGCTTCCAGTGTGCTCTCAGAAGTGCCTTCTTGGAGAGCAGATGCTGAAAAGTGCCCAGTGTGGCGCGGTCAGCGTGAGGTCCCAGACTGGAGGGATGAGTGACCTCGCGTGAGGTGTTTCATGACGTGGTCAGTGTTTATTTGTACATGCTGCTGGCTCCTCCGGGATTCATTGCTCCTGCTCTTCGCTCTTTTCTAGTTTTGGGGATCATTTTGAGTGGAACAAAGTGACCTCTTGCATCCACAACATCTTAAGTGGACAGAGGTGGATTGAGCACTATGGAGAGATCATCATCAAGAACCTGAGTGACGATTCCTGCCACTGCAAAGTGAATTTCATAAAGGTAATTCAGGGGGCTCTCTGAATTCTGACCCTGGAAGGGCTGTGGCAGAGCTGGGGCCTCAGGACCCAGGGCACCTACCTGGGGGTGAAAACCCACACCTTTGTGCCAACAAACATGCAGAGCCAGGGGCTCCCTGACCCCAACCCCACATTTGTCTGCCGCCTGGACCAGAGCCATGGCCCGTCCTGGCTTCTCTCCCTCTCCCTTCTACCCCCTACAATTCATCCTCAGTGCAGAGCCAGAGAAAGCCTTTTAAAACACGTCATCCTGACTCAACATGACTTTATGCTAAGTTAAGTAAGTCAGACACAAAAGAACACACACTGCAAGACTCCCTCAAGGAGACAGTTCCACGGAGACGGAAAGTAGGGTGGCGGTTGCCAGGGACTGGCAGAGGGAGGAGTAGGGAGTTACTTAATGGGTACAGAGTTTCTCTTCAGAAAGACAAAAAGTTCTGGAAACAGTGGTGACAGCTACACCACATTGCGAGGGTATCATACCACTGAATTGTGCACTTGGAAATGGTTAAATGGTAAATTTTATGTTTGTATGTTTCACCATAAGAAAAGCCATGCCATATCAGTCCTTTGAGCAAAATCTTCCAGCAATTTCCATCTTTCGTGGAGTAAAAGCCTGCATCCTTACCATGGCCTCAGGGAGCCGCAGTCCGCACTCCCTTCGTACGCTTACTTGCACACTTGCATGCACAACACGCACTCAAACACCACCCCATTCCTTCCCAGCCTGGGGTCCTGCCACCCTCTTGTCCATCCCTTCCATCCTTGGACCTCTCTGCCGTCTGTCCTTCCTCACTTCCTTCTGAATGCACTCATCCACCCGGCTCCTGACTTCGCCACCCCCATCGGCTACTCTTTCTTATCCCATTTTCATCCCAGTTTTTGTTACCATTTGAACTTAGTTCACTAAGTATTGCTGGGTTTTTTTTTTCTTCCCTCCCCACCCTCTCACCATCCCTGACTCCACACGAGAATAAAACAGGTCTCTCTTATCAGCCCTGCTGCCTGGAACTGGTAGGTTCTGGGTACACAGCAGAGGGCCATAATACTCAGAAAATGAATGGGAAGAATAGTCTCTGTCTTCCAACTGCTTTGATTTGAGGTCCCCCCTTATTCTTTCCCTCCCAGAATCCTTCATGCCCTTGAAAATTTTGTACTTAAAATAGCTTTAAAGCATTATCCTCCTCCGTGAATATTTGCATTTAACTAAGATCAAAATCATGAGCTGAGAGATGAGATTCCAGCTATGGAGTTTCGTGAAGTACCTCTCCACACCACCTAAAACCCACAGGGGACATTGACGATAAGATTGATTGGGGTCTTGATTATATCCTGTAAGTCAAATTGGGTTATAGAAAGACATAAAGCTAGTAATGACCTTACATTTTGAGAGAAATAAAAAGGACCCTACTTTGAAAGCTTCACCTAAGCTCTCTGAAAAAAGAATCAGAAAGCAACCCGAAGCAGGGACGCATTACCTCTGATCCATGCAAGATCTTGAGCACCCTGTTCTCAACATTCGCCCCAAGGAAATGTGCTCAACTCCCATCACTACCACCCACCTGGTCCTCATCCACTCTGGTAGAGATGAGAATCGAACACTGGACACGCCTCTGGGGCTGTAAGAGAATCTGACAGCAGATGCCACAGTCAGTTACCCATGGATTGTGACGGTGCCCCTCTGTGGCTTCCCACTGAACTGGCATTGGATTTGTAGGCAAGCATCCCTAAGAGAAAACCTGACCTCTGCTTCAGAATTAACTGAGAGCCTGGACAGTCTCCCTGAAACTCCCAGTTTTTGAAGGACTGGAGAATTCAGTTTTAAATTTCTGGCTTCCTCCGAGATGCTGTTGTACCCTGCCCTTCCTCCCCATTTTTACCACAGCCTCGCAGTGGAGAAACTGAACCACTGGAGAAACTGAATATGGCCTGAAAATGCCATTCAGCTTTATTAGTTTCCAAATGTGGGTTCTGTTTCAGCTGAAAATAGTGCTGGGATTTTTGATTTATGGAGAAATGCCTTCTGTTCTTTCATAGACATTTTTAAGGGCATTCCCGTGGTTGGGAGAGTTCTGGGGGGAAAAAAAGTCAACTCTAGGAAGTTGGAGCTCCCTCTTGTGGCTGGAGTGTGGTACTGTACAAACCCCATAAGAGCAGCTGGACTATGCAGGGCTGAACTGGAGTGAGCAGTTGCTGACCACGCCCGTGTGCAGTGAAACCTGGCCTGGGCGCGTTCCTGTGGTCTGAATAAGCAGTGCTAATTGGGGGCTGGCGGAGAAACTAAAAGTGGAAGCAACCTCATCCTTGACTGTTTTGCAAATAACTACTTCCTACAGAGAAAAAAATGATGAGTTACTTATTTCTTTTGCATTGTAGTACTCAGAGCTCAGAGCCCTAGTGACCTAGGAGTCACAAAGACAGTGATAGAACTCCATAGGAGGGGGCTTATGACCGACCATGCTGCTTGGCCCATGTCCAAGAATAGAATTGAGCTTTTCATTCCTACATTGAAAGTAGGAAGGTAGGAGGAAAATGTATCTTGTGCAAATGTTGATGATCTAATTACAAACCAAATAGAAAGTTAACCGTTAACTTTTACTAAACAATTAATTATTTTTTAAAGAAAAAATGCCATAACCCAGGCATAAATACAGACACATCATAGGCCAATGGAAAGAGAATAGAGAACTCAGAAATAAATCCACACATGTACAATTAATTTTGATTTTTTTTTTTTTACAAAGATACCAAGAACACACAATGGGAAAGAACAGTTTCTTCAATAAACGCTGTTGGGAAAACTAGATATTGACATGCAAAAGAATAAAATCGACCTTTCACTTACCCCATACACATGACTCAAAATAGATTAAACAAAAGAAACCTGCAACTGTAACGTGCTCAGAAAAAGCATAGGGAAAGGCTCTACAGTGTGGGTGTGAGCAATTATTTTTTTAAAAACTAGGACCCCAAAACGCTAGCAACAAGAGCAAAAATAGACAAATGGGCTTCATCAAACTAAAACGTTTCTGCACAGCAAAGAAAATAAGAGTGAAGAGTCAAATGGGATAGGGAAAAATATTAGCAATCTGTATATCTGATAAGGTGTGCAAAATATATAAAGAACTGAACAGCAAGAAAACAAATAATCTAATGTTAAAGTGGTCCAAAAGGCTGGGGTAGCTCAGTGCTACAGCACTTGCCTAGCATGTACAGAGCCACGGATTAAATCCTCAACATAGTGGGGCGGGGACGGTGATAGGTAAAGGACCTGAATAGACATTTCTCAAAATAAGCTATGTAAATTGCCAACAGATACGTGAAAAATGCTCAGTATCACTAATCATCAAGCAAATGCAAATTAAATTCACAATGAGATATCACCTCACTCCTCTTAGAATGGCTGTTATTAAAAAAGATGAAAGGTGAGTGTTGGCGAGAATGTGGAGAAAGGGGAACACTTGTACACTGTTGGTAGGAATGTAAATTACTACAGGCACAACAGAATGTAGGTTCCTCAAAATATTAAAAAATTAAACTCCCATGTGATCCAGCAATCCCACCACTGGGCAGATATTCAAAGGAAATGAAATTAATTATGTCCAAGAGATCTCTACACTCCCATGTTCATTACAGCATTATTTACAATAACCAAGATATGGAATCAGCCTAAATCTCCAGTAGCAGATGAATGGATAAAGAAAATGTGATATGTACACTCAATGGAATATTATTCTGCCATTAAAAAGGAAATACAATCATCGACAACCACATGAATGAATCTGGCAGACATAAAATGAAATAAAGCAGGCATTGAAAAACAAATACCACATGATCTTACTCCTCCTAAATGAAATTTTGTGTCTTTTGATCAGCATTTCCCTAATCCTCATCTGCAACCCTTGGTAACCACCACTCTATTCTCTGCTCTTATGAGTTCACCTTTTTTTAGAGTGCACATATAAGTTCAAGAGATCTATGATACAACGTGGTTAGAATGGTTAATGATAATATATCATAGCTTGAAAACTATTAAGAGAGTAGTTTTAAGTGTTCTCACAGAAGTACGTATGTGAGGTGAAACATGTTAATTAGCTATTCCACAGCGAATACATATTTCAAAATGTTATGTTATATATTTTATTTGTCAGTTCAAATAACAAATAAGCAGAACCCAGAACTGGTGAGCCATATGCAGTCTAGAATCCCTCTGAGGGTTCTTTCTCTTGCTTTGCTTTTTCTTTTCTTAATATCTGTAATAAACGGACACCCAAGTACTGCACAGATAGCTGTCCTCTGCATTCTAGGCAAAATACTGGAGCACGAATGCCCACGAGATCGAAGGCACGGTGTTTGACCGGAGTGGGAAAGCGGTGCACCGGCTCTTTGGGAAATGGCACGAGAGCATCTACTGCGGGGGCTCCTCCTCCTCCACATGCCTCTGGAGAGCAAGTGAGTTTCGGGGCTCATTGTCCCCAGGAAGACAGGAGGCAGGTGGGTGGGGCAAGCGGAATCACGGGTCCCACGGGGGTCAGTTCCATTCTGTGTCCCCGGCTCTGCCTGCTTGGAACCAGGTTAGAGGTGTTTGCTCTTCTTTCATCCCCCTGCCCATTTCCCCAAGTCCTTCCAACAGCACCTCAGCTGCTGCCCGGTCCTGGGTTCTTAGCCCCAGAAGAGACCACTGCCAGTCAGTGTGCAGTCTTGGGGGATCTTGGGGTCTGTGACTAGGACTATGCTGGGCACTACAAAGGAATGTCAGCCGGGGAAGTGCAAGAAGTCTTAGTGAGAACCAAGAGGAAAGTGTTACTGGAAAAACCGACTCTTCAAGAGTGAGGGTACCTGGGCTAACCCACCCCCATCGGCCGTGCTGACCTCCTGTGTGATTCTTGAAGGACACTGAGCCCTGTAGCGGCCACCGTCTTCAGCATGTCCACACAACGTTTTACCACCTTTATCCACCTTCAAATCTGAACAGTACGCTGTTTCCAAGTAGGGTCATGATGTGAAACTCTTGTTCGGACATACAGCTCTTAGGATGCTTTAGGCTGATAAAAACCCCAAAGGAAACCACTCATTAGTGCTTAAACCGTGAGGACATGTGCCCTTACTCACTAGTGAGCAGGGCTGGTGGCCCTGGCTTGCTATCTTACCTGCGTTAAAAGACACAGATAGTGGAAGCAAAGGGCCTCTCCCAGGGCGCCACCGTGCTTCTCCCCAAGGATTCAGAATGACTGTCCTCACCGTGGGACCCAGCTGCAAGCAGGGAGGAAGGGGAGGACAAAGAGCTTGCTTCTCCGGTGCTTCCCTTTCCTCGGGAAGGCAATATTTCCTAGGAGCACTCAGAAAATATGCCTTTACATCAGATCAGCGGAAAATGGGTCCAACCCCATTCCTGAAACAATTGTGGGCAGGAGAGATTCAGACGGGGGTGGGTTCACCCGCTGGGGAGGGTACAAGGCCACCTGAGCAGATTCAGCATACTGCTGGCAGGTAAGAGAAATGAACAAGAGTAGGCAGCTGACAAGGAATGCCTCTTTCAACGGGTGGCAGCCACACCTGTCACCATTGCAGGGGTCGCAGTGCAGCTGGAATGACGTCCCTGTGTTTCCCTTCCTAGCTTCAGAGGAGTGCATGAGATGCTGCAAGTGGGACATTCTCTCTCTTTTGCATACAGTACCACCTATGAGAGCCACCCTCTCTAGACGTTAGAGTCTTAACAAAGAAACACTGTTGAAGCCGTTGTCATTGCTATTCCTTAACTTTTTGCCTCTGCATTGGCTGTGAGCATCCCTGGCCCATCTTTAAGAAGAATCACTGTCCTCCTTCTCTGGTGGCTGGGGCTGGGGGGTGGGGTGGGGCGGAAGACACAGTAAGAAGCTTTGCTATTATTTTTATGCTTAGGATACATGAAGAATTAGACTAGCTACCAGAAGGACTGCTGAAGTGTCAAAAAGTGGATCTTCAGAAAAGTTCACGGAAAGCATTTTTTGTTTATATGTGTGAATAGTGGGAGCTAAGATGAGGAGCGGATTTGATTAGTCTACATTTGGTTTACCTGGTATATAAACTTGGGTGTGTCTAGCTTGGTGTTTAGCTGGAGTTCAAGTTAGGGCAATATTCTTAATGGTCTTTAAAGTAAAAGGTGTAAGAATTTAGGGAATAAGAGTTGGTGGAAAGAAAGGCAGGAATGGAAGAAAAGAAGAAGGTTTACTGAGCACTTCCTATAGCTCAGCACTGTGCCAGTACTGGACTGTTTCTGGAGAGTCTGACCTCACTTAAAAGAAAAATGAATTCTGTGAAGGGAAATTCTTCTTGGTCAGGAAAAATAGACCAAAATCCTTTTGAACATGTTTATTTATTTATTTATTTATTTGGTACCAGAGATTGAATCCAGGAGCACTCAAACCCTCGCATCCCCAGCCCTTTTTATTTTTTATTTTGAGACAGGACTTTGCTAAGTTGCTGAGGCTGGCTTTGAACTTGGGCATGTTTATTTTAATTGCAAATTATTTTATAACTCAAACAGTGTGGCAACTTCACAGCATTGCTTTAAATTCACTGCAGAACCAAACAGAGTCCATATCCCTGTAGATAGAATAATATCTACAGAGAAGAAAATTGATAGAGAAATATGCAGCACCTATTTGTTAGACAGAATACTGTCAGAGATGGAATGGTTTAGAGCTGAGAGAGAAGCATCGTAGCTGGTCTCAGATGAAAAGGTGAAGGAATTAAAATGTAACCTAAATGAACTGCAAGTTAGGAATGAATGATTTATTTTTCTTTTAGATCCCATGCCAAAAGGATATGAACAATATTATGGCTTCACACAATTTGCACTGGAGTTAAATGAAATGGACCCATTCTCAAAGTCTTTATTACCTCCAACAGACACTCGGTTTAGACCAGATCAAAGGTAAGCATTTTTTAAAAAAATATTTCTCTCCAGAGATGTTAAAAGAAAAAATCTAGAAAGTCATATTAGGAGCTGGAGCAGTGGCTCAGTGGTTAAGGCACTTGCCCAGCATATGCAAGTACACGGGTTCAAACCCCAGCACCACGTATACAACTAAGTGTCAGAGCAATGAAAGCCATGTAAAAAACTCAATAAAAATTGATTCTCTCTCTCTCTCTGTCCTTCTCTCTTAAAAAAAAAAAAAAAAAAAAAAAAAAAAGTCGTATTAAACAATTCCCAGGCCACCAGGGGAGCCTGAGCAAGGTAGATAATATCATGGGAGTAGGGTGCTAAACAATCACGTCATAGGGGAAATGGAGACCAGCTTAGATCCTTGTGTGGCACGGCCTTTGTTTATCTATTTCTGTTGGAACACGCACACGCGCGCACACACACACACATTGTGCAGTTTTACTGCATGCAAAAATTTTTAAAAATTATGTATTTTTAAAACAATTTTGTAAATTTTTATTTAAAGAGAGAGGAACAGTGAGAGAGAAAGAAAGACCCAATTTTACTTAATTTCTCACATGGCCTTCGTTGCTCTGAGACTTCGTTTTGTACATGGTGCTGGGGTTTGAACTCGCATACTGGTGCTTGCCAGGTAGGCACCAAAACCGCCCAGCCACCGCTCCAGCCCCTGTAATTTTTTTTTCTTTTTCTTTTTTTTTTTTATTTGTTCAACATAGTCTTACAAATTGGAGGGAATCATTGCCACACATTCATAAGCATATGGTTATTGACAGAGCACTTAATTGTGTATTTGAAAGAATAAAAAGCATCCATGTCTGCTGGTGATGCCGGTGATGTGGATGTCGGGTTCGTGTCCTCTCGGAGTCGAAGAATGAAACCGAGAGACACCGAGGCAAGCAGAGTAAATAGAGTTTATTTAAGAAGAGAGAGAACAGGGCAGACTTCCCTCAGGTGGGGAAGGGAGCCAAGAGCTCATAGTGGGGTTGAGTTGTCTCTTATAAATTCTATCTTTCTCCATTAGGTCCTTATCTCCCTCCTTGCCTTTGCACTTAGACATTAGGTCCTTGCCCCTGCACCTAGGGTCCAGGGGAAGGAAAGTGGTTCCTCCTCTAGAGGGAGTGTTTGCCTTTGGGCCTCATTGACATATCAAAAGGAATGTCAAAAGAGAAACCAGTCTCCTCCAGACTGACTCAAACATTCTATCTACTCTGCCTAACTTTTTCTATCTCACTGGTCTCTCAAATTTAAATTATTTTGGTGTTTTGAGATCCAAGTTGCAGTCCTAGGATGAGTGTTAACAAGCCTGTGATGTGTGACAACTCTTACTCCTTCTCAGCCTCAGGGTGCTGCTCTGTAAAATGAAACAATCATCCTGCCCTTAAGCCTTTCTAATCAAGGCTCAAAATCCAGAAGCCAAAAGAAAAGATTGCTACATTTAACTTTATTAAAAACAAAAACAAACAAACAAACACCTTCTCTATGACAAATTAAATAACAAAGTATAAACAAGGTTGAAAGATGGATGATAGAAATCTGTGTTTAGATCTATCATGAAGAGTGTCAGTGCTTTAGAAAATAACAGGCCTAGTAAAATAAACAGTTCACAAAATATAAAATGCAGATTTTCCTTAAACATATGAAAAGATCAGCCTCGGTCAGAATATGAAAATGCTATTTTTAAAACCTCCTGGACATACCATTTCTTATCAGATTGGTAAAAAAAATCTAAAATCTGACAGTGGAGGAAAGGGCACTCATAGCATGCCAAGGGAAATGTGAATTGCTGGAATCACCATAAAGGTCAGGTTGATAATATACAAATTACAGACTCACCTTTCCCCCAGCAGTTCCACTTCTAGAAATGTCTCCTCCAGATATGCTTTCCCATGTGTAAAACGACAAATGCACAAAGTCATTCCTGAGAAACAATCTTTTTATTTGGTTTTTCATGGCTTTTGTTGCTCCAAGACTTTGTTGTGTGTATGGTGCTGGGGTTTGAACTCATGTACTTGCACATGCTGGGCAAGTGCGGTAACCGCTGAGCCACCACTCCAGCCCTAATTCCTTACAGCATTAATTGTAAATTTAAAAATGAGGAGCCACTGAAATGTTTACCAATAACAATTGTTTAAATAAATGAAGGTATGGCCACACGATTGAATATTTCACAGCTATTAAAAATGAAGATGTCCAGATGCTACCATAAAAGGATCATCAAGATATATCATTAAGTAAAAAGGAAAGCAGAGGAGAAATTGAAGGTGTATAGATCATACTGCAGTATGCACCATTTGTTTCTAAAAGGAGGAAGGGATATGAATATACATTTATGTTTTCATAAATACACATAAAGAATCTCTAGAATACCCAAGACACTAATGACAGAGAGTTGACTGGTAAGGTGGGGGAGACGCAGGTGGAGCTGGAGACCAGAGGGAGAGGGAGACAGACAGACAGACACCGTGCCCCAAATTCCTTTTTATAGATGCAATTTATTTTTAAATAGAGAGAGGGATAGAGATAGAATCAATTTTATTTAGTTTTTCATGTGGCTTTCGTTGCTGCAATACTTCATTGTGTACCTGGTGCTGGGTTTCGAACCCGTGTCCTTGCGCGTGCCAGGCAAGCGCCGTAACCGCTGAGCCATCACTCCAATCCTGAATGCAATTTTTTGATCCACATAAATATCACCAGTTCACAAAATAATATCTGCCCTCTCTACCTCAAAATAAGGGCTGGGAGAGGAGTCTTAGATGTGGGAGAGGATTCTGGATATCTCGTCTTAAACACGTGGAAGTTTAGTATTAATGATGGTTACATTTTCTTGCAAATGAAATCCTTCACTTTCTTCCCTCTGTGCCTCAGATTTCTGGAGGAAGGGAACATAGAAGAAGCTGAAATACAAAAGCAGAGGATCGAACAGCTACAGAGAGAGAGGCGACGGACCTTAGAAGCAAATAACGTGGAGCACCAGCCCCGGTTTTTCAGGTTTGTGCCTGGATCAGTCCTGGGCTGAGACCTCCGGCTGCATTTCATGCTGCTTGGCAGAAGAAAAAGAGTGCGAGTGTCCCCTGCCCAAGTGACAGCTTCTGGATGACTTTCCATCTTCCAAATGACCAAACCTTCCCCTGTGCCCTGCCTTCCGTGGCTGTCCTTGTCACTGTCCTCGGGCAGAACTGGCACCTGCTTTTGGGCATCCTTTGTGCTTTCCCAGCAGTTCTGCAGGGCCCTGCCCTGTGGATTCCTCAGTAAGTGTTGAGGAAGAAGTGGGGGAAGCTGCCAGAGCTGTCCTGATACCAGGCCCCTTATTAAATCCATAGCTAAGGTTGGTCACCCACAAGGATTTATTTTACACAGTGAGAGGGATAATGAATGGTCACCCCACTGGTTATCAAAATGGAATTCCAAGTGGTTTCTTTTTTGTTTGTGTTGTTTTAGTTTTTGTTTTGGTACCAGAGATTGAACCCAGGGACACTTAACCACTGAGCCACATCTCCAGCCTTTTTTATTCTTTTATTTTGAGACAGGGTCTCACTAAGTTGCTTAAGACCTCACTAAGTTTCTGAGGCTGGCTTTGAATTTGCAGTCCTCCTGCCTCAGCCTCGTGAGCTGCTGGGATTACAGGCTTGCACCACTGCCCCTGGCCAAGGGGTCTCATTCTTGAATGGTGGAAGTTCCAATACACTTGGGTTTTGATTTGGAACATTTACTATTATTTTAAAAGCAACTCACTATGATGGTGTTGTTTAAAATAGACTTACATTTTTAAAGGGGGTATGAAAGACTGTAGCCATTTATCTTCCCCTTCCCTCTTTTATTTTTATTTATTTTAACTGAGAAGAAACCAAGGCCCAGGGAATGTAGGCAGTTTGATGAAGGACGCTGCATAGCATCCCATTCGGGGGCCTGGGTCTCCTGACAGCCTGGCAGGAGCGGTGTGTGTGTGTGTGTGTAATTTTTCTGGACAGAATGAAGCTGATAACATCACTGCCTCCAGGAGAAGAAGTGGGAGGCTGGGAGATGGGGCTAGAAAAGAAACTTAGCTATGTTTTCTTTCATGTCTTTTGAATGTCAATCTATGTAGTGTACTACCTTTCAAAGTAAACCAGGACTGTTCTCTCCTGACTCTTATGGCTTCAATCCTTTCTTTTTTGTTTCACTTTAATGTGAACTTATCTCTTCCTAGGAACATCCTGGTTGAGGCATAGATTTTACACACAATCATTCCCAGGGTGGTGGCCGTCATTCCAGCCATGTTTTTTTTTATTTTTTTATTAAGAAATTTATTGTACAATTAAAAATTCTTCCAAGTAACATTGTGATATGCATATATTCTTAAATCAGATTTACCTCCTAGATCCCTACCTATTCCCCATCCATCTTCCCTTCCCTGCCTTCCTCATTCCCCCTCCTCCCAGATACATATCTATGATTGCCCTAGATTATGTGTTGCTACTCCTTTGCTGGGTCTAATACATGAAGCTTACTACCTTTCACACAGGCCTGGGTTTAGCTCCAGCCTCCACAGATGATTGAAAACATTAGACCCTTGACTCTCTGGGTTTGGTTAACTTTGCTCAGCATGATTCTTCCATCACCATCCATTTACCGTCAAAGGCTGCAATATCATTGGTTCTAATTCCCGAGTAGAACACCATGGTATAGATGTACCACAGTTTTTGGATCCATTCATCCAGTGAGGGGCATCTGGGTTGTTTCCATGATTTAGCTGTTGTAAATTGAGCTGCTATGAATGTTGATTTTGCTGTGTCACTGTAATGTGCTGATTCTAAATCCCCTGGAAAAATACCCAGACGAGGGATAGCTGGATCATATGGTGCCCAGCCATGTTTTATATACCATACATTCTCCCTCCACCATCCTTCTCTCAGAAGGGCCTCTTTTCATAGCCTCCAGGTTTCAGAAATTGAGGTCTACAATAACAGAAGGGTTTCCAGGCTTCCAGGCTCCACACTGTTCCCGTACTGGATAGTCAGGGACCTTGCATGCATATGAGAAAGATCATGGGGAGGAGAAGGAAAGGAGGGAAAGAGAGAAAATATGGCAATACTTTCAAGAGTCTGCAATAAACTGTTTGATCTTTCACAGGAAATCAAGTGATGACTCTTGGGTGAGCAATGGCACCTACTTGGAACTTAGGAAAGACCTTGGTTTTTCCAAGCTGGACCATCCTGTCTTGTGGTAAAAAACTAAAGATGAAAGATCCATCAGTGTACTTCTGTGCTCACTTCTGGAAGCAGCACAAACTTGTATCTATATATTTAAAAGATATACTCTAGAATTATCATTTGTGCTTTGCTTAGCATTTGAAGTATTTAAGTATATATTTTCTTCTGTAGGTTTCTTTACAATTTCAAATGTTATCATGATTGTTTATATAAATGCAGAACACCTTGATATTTCCTTTTATATATAAACTATTTAATAAAAATGAAAGATTGAATGTTAATGTGTGGGTTAAAAAAAAGAAGCTTTAACACTAATTTTCCAAAGGTTAGGGGAAATTCAAATTAAATTTATGCCTTATAAATTTATGTTGGAGAAAAATGCATCAACCTCTCCCAGGTGCATTAAGAAATAAGAACACCCAGGGTTACTCACCCATGCGTAAGCTACCCAAGTTTAATTTGGTAGCTGAGATATCTTTCTGCCTCAGACAGCTCTTGAATTGCTCAGATGAGCAATTCTGCTGGTGCTGGAGTCTGAAGACTGTTTTCATTTGCATTTTGGTGGCTAAGGGTATGGCATGAGATTAGTGGAATGTGTGTTTTTGTATAAGAGGGATCTGGCACCTTCTTCAAGGGGAAGTATTTGAGTTTGTCCTTCCCTCTAGTCATATTGCCTTACATGCAGAATTGGGCCCTCTTGCTCAGAGAAACTGTCATTAATCAGATAAATCCCTATTCATTTAAAGTCCTGTGACATCCCAGAGAGGCGATAGGACATTTTTCCTTACTCTGAGAGCTCAATCCTTGTCAAATTCAAAAGTGATCTCCTGCTTCCCCCTCCACAACCCCTGGCTTTGTGGCCCTCCTGATTGACCACAGCTCTGTTGAGGATGGACTGTCCTGGTTTAATATAAAATGCAATAGTGTGTTGCACACCGCAGTTTGACTTTCTAAAAGTTGTGCAAAATAATTGATTGTTTTAATTAACTCAACATATTTTTCTTAAATACTGTTCTGGTATTTTCTACCTCTTAATAAGCACTGTATTTTAGATCTTGTATAACAAGTTTGACCATCTGCCTTATAGATAAATGTAGAGTTGATGTTTTCCTTTTGTGTTGTCTTCCAAGAAAGCTTTAAGCATCTTACCCCTTTCCTATGCTTTCTTCTCATTTGGATCACTGTGAGTCCCTCAGCAGTCTCAGATAATAGATTATAGCTACTGAAAGGGGAAGCTTTGTTCCTTTACATGTGTTGTTTCAAATTACAATAATATGATTTGTGCAGTGGTTGAATTGTGTCATTAGAGCAATTCTACCTTCTGCCCAGGTTACATTAAAGCCAAAGCATAATTGTGAAGCCTTTTACGCAAATGATCATAACCACCCTATGAAGTAGCAAGTGTCATGATGTGCTAAAGAGATTTCTGCAGAAAACATTTTTAGATATTTAAAGAATTTCAGAACTTGTGGAATGATTTGAATGAATAGAAAAATAAATCACAGGAAAATGATGCATGATTTTCTAATCATCAAGTAACCATTTGGACAGCATTGTGGTTCAAAATGGAGAGTTATGTAAAGTGGATCCGTAGCCTTTTGGATTCTGCAAGTGACTGGCATTTTAAAACAACTCATTAAATATTGGATTCATTTATTCCATCTTATGGAGATGTTAGAATGAACACAGTGTGAGTTTCATTTCCATTTCTAAGCAGCTGAATGACACTATGCAATTCTTTGGTATGTCCTTTGTTCTTTTTCTTTTCAGGCATTTATCCAAATTCTGCTCACAGACAGGAGGAATCAGGCTGTGGATTTAAGGGTACTCAGGGGGAAAACAAATCTAGTTTTCACAATGTGAGGATAAATGTAGAATTTTAGTATCACTGGCTGTTAAATAGGCCTTTTCCAGAGGCTGAATCAAAAACAAAACAAAACAAAAAAACACAACAAACTCAAAATGTACAGCCTGAATGAATGTAGCTTTGTTGTACAAAACTATTTGGAAATTCTTTAATGGTTCCAAGGTTGTTATTTCAATTGATTTTATGCTTGATGTTGGAATCACAAGGACAAGTGAACCAAATAACACCTCTGTAGTCATCTTATTTGAATTGAGGGTGGGATGAATAAAAACATAATACTGAACAAGATGCAGATTTGAAAATCTACTCATTAGTAGCAGGATCTTTATAAAAGGCTTTCTTGAAACTAAAGAGTTTGGGATGCATCCTCGTATTCAGATCTTAAAAACCTCCCTGAGGCGGGAAATGGCATCTTTTTTTCCTTCTGTTCCTTCTCTCAGAAGCATCTTTCCACCAAATTTGTGTGTCTGGGACTCTTACATTTCTAAGATGAAGAAAACAAGAAACTTGGCCTTGTTTGGGAAGGAAAGAGGTAGAATTTAATGTTCTGGACACTGAATCTCTCAATTAAAATGTGCCAGTCTGCACCATTTGAGGTATGATTTAACCTTGATTTTATGGTGAATTACACACATATTCTTGGAAATGGGACCTTGTGCAAGCAATCATATTGCATGTCACTCTTCCTGTTGTCACTATTGACTCCTCCAAACTGCAGGAAATCCATTCGGGAACCAGCATCTGCACTGTAGCAGGGGAGCAGGTCCATTCCCAGACCTGGCCTCAGAGCACCCCAGGGCTCCCATTCCCAAGAGTCAGAGGTAATACAAGAGCCTCAGTGGAGGTCCTCCCTGCA
This sequence comes from Aplodontia rufa, assembly GCA_004027875.1. Taxonomy (NCBI): domain Eukaryota; kingdom Metazoa; phylum Chordata; class Mammalia; order Rodentia; family Aplodontiidae; genus Aplodontia; species Aplodontia rufa. The sequence goes on from PVKS010006325.1 coordinate 32,302, forward strand.
GTTCACCTCCCAGAAGCTAGGTGGGTTCTGGTACTAACTGAACAAGGAGCGGTTAGGATGACTGTAGTTATCTACCCAGTCCACAGGATGCCCCACCAGCCCTCTCGGTCTTCATGGACCTCCTTGGAGACTCTGGGGGAAAAAAGTATACAAACTGATTTTCTTAAAATATATTCACTTCATTTGGATCACTGCTTTTCTTACATCAATCTTTTAATTACTTCCAATAAATCATTTGCCTGGGCTTCCAGCACTGTTTTTCATTTGTGTTTTCCATATTTATGAGTGATTGTGTTATACTGTTAAAGAAGTCAATCCAAAAATAAAAATAATAAGCTTTCACTGGGCAGTTGAACTTTGATGCAGGCCTACTGTGCAACTTATGTCAGGGCCTCCAGCTGTGGTAGTGAGCAGGAGCAATAAGAAGTTGTTCTTATCATCTTAGGAACACATTTGTTTCACTAGTTACAATGTTTTGGCATAATTTATTTGAATGTCTTTTAATTTTTATATTAACATCAGTATGAATCTATTTTTGCTAGCAAATGACAGCTATTTTCCTTCTCATTGTATTAATGTGTTACTCAATGTTAGTCTTTCTTTTTCTGTGTGGGAAATCTGTATCATATAAATATCTGCAAATTGTGAGTTTAAAATGGAAACCAGTTTTGGAGACTTTGATTTTGGGGAATGCACTGATCACAAGTGGCTCATTTGTTTTATTAATGATGATTTTTACCTTCCTCTGTTACCCTCAGGGGATCATTTTTGTAACATGGATATTTGTATATCTTCCATTTAACCATTTGTAAAATTATGTTCTGTCCAAATCCCACCCTCCCATTCCTCTCTGACTCCCCACAAACTCAATAAATTTGTTTACCCTCCTCATGTAGCTAGTTGACTGAATAAATTACATGGAAAAAGACTACCTTTGTCTTTGATTTTCTGGGTTATGGGTATCTGTTGTTGATGGAAGGAGACAGAACCAGACTCCAGCGTAGGCTCTTTCCAGAAGAAACATGCCAGTTTACCCAAAGCAGTGGGGGCTGGAGGTAGGAACATCCTGAGACACAAAAAAATCTCAGAAACCATAGAGTTGCCATGGTCTTGGTCCCAGCCTTTCTCAATGATATCACAAAAATAAATCCTGAGACATTTGGAGCCTTTCACAGGTCACCTTCCGTGCCAAAGAACCCCATGTGTTTACCTTACTGTACCAGGGAGATATCATTGTTTTCTGTGTGCATCCTAAATGAAACAGGAAAGGTCTACACTTGTATCAGTTGAAAGACTTTTACCAGTGTCTAACTCCTCTTCCCCCATGCCCCAGTTGTGTCCTTGACAATGCAGGAATTCCCTAGAATCTTTATGATCCATTGGATTCTGTTAGTATATCCACAATGTCACATTGCATGCCAGATTGCAGAGTGGCACACATACATCACATCGCCGCACCCTTAAAAACATTTAAAGAGGCATCTGAAAGCAATCTGTGAAACTTGATCGAATAAAGCTATGAAGACATTTTGTAAATTGAAGTTAGTGAATTTGGCACTGACATGGTTAGAGTTTGCATTTTGAATGTTCCCCGGAGGCCTTTGGCCACCAGCTTGTGATGCTGTTAGGAGTTATGAAACCTGAGAGGTGGGGCCTAGTGGAAGGAAGTTAAGTCATGGGGCATGGCCTTGAAGGGGATTTGGAACCCTCGCTTTTTTCTCCTCCTTTTTGCTTCTCAGTCACCATGAGGTGAACTGCCTTGCTCCACATCAAGAAATTCTGACTCGCCACAAGCCCAAAAGCAACAGAGTGAGCCAACTATGGACGAAAACCTCTGAAACCATGAACCTCAATAGTTTTCTCCTTTTTATACATTATTTATCTCAGATATTTTGTAGCAATGAAAAACTGATTAATCTAGAAAATTGGAACTGAAAAGTGGGGTCATTCCTGGGACTACACCTGACCATGTGATTCGGAAGTCTTTGGAATCGGTTTGTTGGGGAGTTTGGAAAAATTTGGAGAAGAAAGCTAGAGAAAGCCTAGAATGCCATAAGCAGAGCTTAATGGGTAATTCTGGTGAGGACTCGGAAGACCAAAATGATGACAGTTATGCAGACTTTAAAGGCTGATGAAATATCATATGGGAATGAGGACTCATTTGGGAATTAGACTATACAATATGAAGAAGAACTTGATGTATTTCGTCCATGCCCCAAAACTTTGTGTGAAGCTGAATTGAAAGGTGTTGGGCTAGTTTATCTGGCAGAGAAACTTTCAAGACAGCACAGAATTCAGAAGATGGTACGGATATTGCTGGCTGCTTTTAGCCAGATTTATAGTGAAAATCAGGAGCAAAAAATCGGAGTGGAAAGATTTGAAAAACTCAGTTTAGCCAGAAAAGGAACACATTTAAAGTTGCCACCAAGGAGGATACAGCTACTAAAAAGATTAGCACCATGAGTAAGGAGCCAAGTAATCAGGTGCAGTGGGGCACACCTGTAATCCAAGCAACTCTGGAGGCTGAGGCAGGAGGATTGCAATTTGAGACCAGCTTCAGCAACTTAGCAAGGCCCTAAGCAATTTAGTGAGACCCTGTCTTAAAATGAAAAATAAGAAGGATAAAAAGGGATAGGAATGTGGCTCAGTGGTTAAGTGTCCTTGGGTTCAATCACCTATACCAAAAAAAAAAAAAAAAAGTCAAGTGGCTTATACCAGGACAACAGGAAAGATGCCTGAGAGAATCAGCAAGACTGCAGCCAACCCAGATGCAAAGAATTGTTTGAGGATGGGGAATTATTTCCCCAGGATTTTTTCGCCCTCATGTTCACCAATCCAGGCACTCAGAAGCCACTGCGGCTGTAGTTCAAGTGGACCTCGCTACCTCTCAAGACTGGCAGAACATGGCATTGTCCGTGTGATGCCGTTTTCTGCAGGCATGCAGAATGCAAGAGTTGTGGGGTCATGGGGGCTTCCACCCAAGTTTCCAAGGAAAACCTGGGAGTCCAGTCAATGCGAGGAAGGGTAGAAACCCTGCAGGTAGCCCCTGAGAGGATGATGCAGGAAGCTATGACAGTAAGCCTGAAGCCACCATGGAGACCCCAGGAAGTTAGAGATGCCAAGAGTGCAATGCTTGCCAAGAGAAGCCAAAGACAGTGATCAGAACCAGCCAAAGGGAAAGGCGTAGAGGCCACTACCAGTAATACCTTAGGGGTGGGCTAACCAAGTTCTTTGGTGCTCACATCATACCTTTATGTGCTGCAGGTGTTGGACGTGGAGCTACAGAGTTTAATTTTTATCCTATGAGCTTGGTCTTGCTTTGATCCAGTTTCTCCTTTATGGAACAGGAATATTTAACCCATGTCAATGTGTCTTGGAAGTATGTAACTTAATTTTTTATTTTTTATTTTTACAGCTAGGAGTTTGCCTTGAATCTCACAGTAGATTTTGAACTTGGATTTTTGAACAACGCTGGAACAGTTAAGACCTTGGGGACTCTTGGAGATTGACTAAATGCATTTTGTAATCAGAGATGGATATGCACCTTTGGAAAACAGAGGTAGAATGCCATAATTTGGATCTTAAATGTCCTCCTAAAGCCATGAGTTATAAGCTTGGTTGCCAGCCTGAGACATATTGGAAGGTGGTAGAACCTTTAAGGGATGGGACCTACAGGAAGGAAGTTAGGTATTGGGACTCCAGCCCTTTCCTCTTTCCCTTTGCCTCCCAGGTTCCTTGAGCAACTTGGCTCCACCAAGCACTTACCGCCATGATGTTCTGCCTTGTCACAGGTCCAAAAGCAACAGAGTAACCTGACTGTGGACTGAAACCTCTGCAACTGTGAGTCTAAATAAATCCTTCCTCTCTTTTGTTTACTTCAGGTATTTTGTCAAAGCAATGGAAAGCTAATATAATTGTAAAATTATTGCCAATTTTCTTATATGTATTAGAATATCGCCTATTGAATTAAAGCAAATCTGCCACCAAAGGAGAACAAATTTTTAACATTATTCAAAATAATATGTTATGGGTGCTAAATGAAACCTTAAAAAAGGCAGTCTTAGGGCTGAAGCGGTGGCTCAGCGGTTGCAGCGCTTGCATGGCATGCATGAGCACGCAAGTTCAAACCCCAGCACCATATACACAACAAAGTGTCTGAGGAATGAAAGTCACATGAAAAACTAAATAAAAATTGCTTCTCTCTCTCTCTCTCTCTCTGTCCCCTCTTTCTTAAAAAAAAAAAAAGGTGCTGACTTTGAGGAGGAAAATTATAGATGTAAGTTTCAAGCCATTAACTTAGAAATTTAGTTATATTTTAATCACACCAATGAAATACCAGCATTATTACCATGGTTAATGTCATCAGTAATTAACAAATCATGACCTCGTTCTCTCCCTCGCTGACACCAGTTAAGAAATTCTTATTATGGATTTAGTTATTGGGGGGAGGAGTCCCTGCAGAAAACAGAATCCAATTTGAATTGTTCAAGTGACTTCAGGGACTACTTGCAGAGTCATGAACAGGTGCCAGGTACTGAAAGGTCAGCATCAGTGGGAAGTTGTTGCCAAAGCAGTATCTCAGGCTCCTAAAGCAGAGGCAGCCATCAGGAGTTGGCCTTTCGGAGGAACCAGGCCACTTCTGCCTGAAAATAGAGAACAGGTTAAGAATGAGCTTGCCCAATAATAGATGCTGGAGGGGCTGTGGAGAGATAGGCACACTAACCCTGTTGGTGGAGCTGCAGACTGGTACAGCCCCTCTGGAAAGCAGTGTGGAGAATCCTCAAAAAAATTAGGGATGAGCCCACCATACGACCCTGCTATTCCACTCCTGGGTATCTTTCCAGGGGATTTAGAATCGGCACATTATAGTGACACAGCAATGTCTATGTTCATAGCAGCTCAATTTACTATTGCTAGATTATGGAAACAACCCAGATGTCCCTCACTGGAAGAATGGATCCAAAAACTGTGGTACATTTATACCATGGAATTTTACACAGCAATTAGAAACAATGATATTGCAGCCTTTGAAGGTAAATGGATGGCTATGGAAGAAATTATGCTGAGTGAAATCAGCATAACCCAGAGAACTAAGGGTTGAATGTCTCCACACATTTGTGGAGGTTGGAACTAGACCCTGGCCATGCAGAAAGGTGGTTTATTATCATGTGTTAAATCCAGATAAGATGTAATGTTATACAGCCGAATACTTTTTTAGAGATATTGTGGGAAGGGGAAGGGAGGGATAAGGGTGGGTAATTGGGGGGGGGGGCACTCCTGGGGGTAAATCTAGTATCCAGAAACTATACACATTTTATATTATTTTGTTAAAAATTGTATGGTTGTTCAAAAATAAAAATTAAAAAAAAAGAATGAATTTGCCCTCTGTCTCCTCCAGTCTCCACTTTCCTGACAGTGCCCCCTAGTGGCTGAACCCAGGTTAGCGCAGGAGCTCCAGGATATAGCTCAGTGCTCAGGGCTGGGAAGGACAAAGGCCAACAAAAACAAGCACTTGGACCTTACAGTCACCAAAATCTGAGCTTTCAGAAGAATTTCCCACAAGCATAAGAGACTTGAGGATAGAATTTGTTAAATGACTTCAGCTCCCATTTGTTTTACCAAAGGTAAATTATGACTCACCATGCCTTTTAAAACCTCTTTGGTTCTCCATAATATCATTTTTATTACAAAGGTTTTTTATTTTGTTTTTGGTATGGGGTATTGAACCCAGGAGCAATTTACCACTGAGTCACATCCTCAGTCCCTTTTATTTTTAATTTTGAGTCAGGGTCTCATTAAGTTGATTAGGGCCTCACTTAGTTGCTGAGGCTGGCTTTGAGTTTGTGATCCTATTGCTTCCACCTCCCAAGTCTCTGGGATTACAGGTGTGTTGCTCTGTACCCAGCTGTTATAATGGTTTTTAATGAGCTAAGAAAAGACTTTGGTTTTAGCTGTGTAATTTAAACTAACACCAAACTCTGAAAGATGCATTAATGTAAGCAATGATTCTCAACTTTGGTTAATCTCAGGGGGTGATTCAATTCCCCACAAAGTTCCTCTAAGTAGTTCAGTCCCAGACATCTCCAGTCTGTTGATCAGCATTTGATCACCAGGTAGCTGGAACCCCACCTTCTAATTTCATGATTATTCTAGGACTTCAAAAATGGCATATTAGTAACAACTATATGTTTCTTTTCATTAAATTTTGTACATTGCTTTTCTGCGGCTTTGAAATTTAAATGAAGGAGCCATATCACCTCCTTCCTCTCTATATATCTGAGATACTTTAAAAATGGCTTGCAGACAGGGAGCACCAACAGCTTCTGTGATGGAGCCTTTGAAAACATTTATTGAACAAGGAATGGTCCTGGACCCAGACAGCTCTCTGCCTTCAGAAGCTTCCAGTCCAGAGGGAAGTTGGTGGCCCAGAAAGTTATCAGTGTGTTCAGAAGGCTCTGTCACCCAAGTGATGAGGGAAGAGGTGACTGGAATGAAAGGAGTGGTGGGCCTCAGAGACAGGGAAGAGAAAGCAGAGGACTTGGCAGCAGGGAGAGGGCTGGGGAGGTACAGGTGACTCAGAGTTCCTCTCCATACTAAGCGGCAACATTGCTTCCCAACTGAGGTCACAATGTGATTTTTGATATTACACAACATCTGTGCTTCCTCAGCCCAGAGGCTTGAGACCAAGTGTGAGGAGCAGAGGCAGGCTGTACTTAGGTGGCCAAGGAGATGAGAAGAGAGCAAAGAAATCAGCTTTCCCTCTCAGGTGCAGATTAGATTGCCACCACCCTCAAGGTCCTCCAGCTCCCACACACACCCAAACATAATCTTAGGGAGGAAAAATATGGAGGAACCGAAAAGACAGATCCTCTGACCAAAAGTGACCGAGCACCGAGCATTATCGGAATAGACTGCCTAAATTATCAGAATAGACTGCTTTTTTTTTTTTTTTTTGTATCAGGAATTGAACCCTGGGGCACTTAACCACAAGCCTCATCCCCAGCCCTTTTATATTTTTAAATTATTTTTTATTTAGAGATAAGTTCTCACTATGGTGCTTAGGCCCTTGCTAAGTTGCTAAGGCTGAACTCAAACTTGTGATCCTCCTGCCTCAGCCTTCTAAATTGCTGGGATTATAGGTGTGTGCCACCCTGCCCAGCTTAAACAAAAGTTTTATTGTATCAAAATATACATAAATTTTTACCAATGTAACTTTTTTAGTACTGGGTTTTGAACCAGGGCCTGTACCTGTTAAATAAGCTTTCTACCCCTAGCCCTATTTTAACCATTTTTTAAGTGTACAGTTCAGCGGGCATTAAAATCATCTCCCAAACTTTTCCATCACCTCACGCAGAAACTCTGTACTCATCTAGACTGTTTTAAGCAAAATTGGACCTTAAGTTTATTTTTTCTTGCTAACCAATAAGTGGCAGGCTCACAAAGACTGGGTCAGTTATTGACAAGGCAATCATTAAATATTTTTACTTCTGAGTTGTAGTGGGAACTACAGTTTTGCAATTCTCTTTTAAAATCCTACAACAGCCCTGCTTAGGCAATCCTCATTATCAAAAACTTTCATCAGACCAGAAGTTAAGCAACTTGACCAAACTCTCACAACTCCTTCATAGCCGTAGGGATGAGCATATGTCTGTCTTGTTTCCAAACACAGTTCCTTAGGCTATGGAAAGAGACACAAGTGATGTGATAAGACGCAAGTGATGTGACCCAACATCTTCTTCCAAGTACATGTAGTTGTTCTCTAATCAATTCCAAAGGTTTCCTTGCATTTAGACACAGTACAGTTTATAGAAGAAGCAGCTTAGGATGGGACTTGAACCTTATTCTAGTAAATGGTGAGCACTCAGGTCAGCCACTTGCCCTCTGCAAATCTCATTTGCCCCAACAGCAAATGGAAAGGTAGACACTAAAATTTTCTCTATGCTGTCACTCTGTGATCTTAAAAATAGGTAAAAGCATTCTTTGGTCAATCATCAAACATTCATGAGCATCAAACATGTGGCAGGCACAATCTCTGCCCTCATGGAACTTACCTGCAGACTATAGAATCTGCTGTAAATTATCCTATTCCTTTTAATCCTTCAAGCAGGAAATCATTTGGCCATCTGGAAGAATTTCTTTGCATCTGTACAGTAAAGGACTGTGAAATGTTAGAATCAATAATTTGTAGATAGGAGTGGAGTTGAAGAATTATTGGAAACAGAACACTAGAAGGAATGCACTGGAAAGATAGGAAATTGTAGTCCAGACTGGAATGCTTGCAACATTTAAATGAAATGGGCTATGGAATAAACTAATTTTTTTTAAATAGAGAGGGACAGTGAGAGAGATAGAGGAAGAGATAATCAGTTTTATTTAGCTTTTCGTGTGGCTTTTTTTGCTCTGAGACTTTGTTGTGTACGCGGTGCTAGGGTTTGAACACGCATACTGGTGCATGCCAGGCAAGCTCCGTAACTGCTGAGCCACCACTCCAGCCCAGTAATAAGTTAATTTTGAAAAGACTGTATACTTAAGGAAAAGATATGATTTCTATTTATTGGCATTTCTTCAGTATTTACTGTGTCAGGAACAAGGCTAAAAAGCATTTTATGCAGTGCAACCCAAGGCCCAGCACTCTGTCCCAGGCACCTGAGAGCTCTCTTTGGGAAAGGCCAGATTCAAATCTCAGGCTCTGGGACCACCTGGTCTCTATTCCATTGAACTCTGCTGCTATAGCCTGAAAGCTGCCTGAAAGCTGCCAGAAACAATAAGGACATTAATGGGTGTGTTTGTGTTGTGACAAAAGTTTATTTACATAAACCAGGTGGCAGGCAGGATTTGAGCTTCAGGCTACAGTTTTCCAACACTTACTGACCTCAAAATGTGGTCCATAGGTGCCATGGATGAGTGTGGGGAATCCTCTCAAGTCATCAACTAAGAAAGTCAAGGTCCCCAGAAGGACTTGCCTCGAGTTTAATCAACGGAAGGAAAAGTAAACTTATTCTTAAGATCCAAGGATCTCATACTACAGCAATGAGTCTTGGGAGGGCAAGTGCCTTGGCCAGTGTCATCCCAAACAATTGCTTCCCTCCTGCACAGAGGATGCACGCCAGTGAGTCCTACAGCCCTCCAGGCCCGCCCGCTCCTGACCTTGGCATCCACATTTCCACTGCACATGGAAATCCCCACCTGGAAACCCTGGGGCATTCCAACCCCAACACATCCAAGAAAATCATCCTCTTCCCTGTGTGGTCCATTCCTCTGTTCTTTGTCTCAAAATGCCACACTAAACACCTGGGAGTAATTTTAGAGCCCTGCCTGCCCCTTATACCCGTGGGAATGAAGCCCTGCCCAGCCTCCCTGCGAAGCTCCTCTCCCACAGTCCACATCTGCCCTATCAGATCCTGCCTGGTAGGATGGAAATGCCAACTGCAGCCCCAGATCCTTCCCATCTGAACCACCACAGTGATTTTTCTAAAATCTGGTCATAATTAATCTGCTTATCATCCTTCTTTGCTCAGAACAGCTCAGCATGACAAGTGTCACACAGTAGTCACAAGCTTAGCCTTTGGGCGGAAAGATTAGATTTGAATCCTAGCTCTGCAGTGGCGAGCTCGGCTTCCTCAGTTCTCAACTGGTGCAGACTCCTGAGGGTGGTGGTGAAGGTCACTGATGTGGTTGCCATCTACGGAGTTCTGGCTCTGTGCTAGACGCTGTTCTAAGGCTCCCTGACTGTCCCCATGCCACACAGGAAGACTGAAACCTGCAAGAGAGGTCACTTGCTGACAGTTACAACCCTGTAACCCAGGACATGAATGCTCTTAGCCTCTAAGCCTGCAGTTCTCAGGGTGGAGTCTGGGGACAGGATCCTGTTTTCACAGAAATATTGAGACACTATTTACCTTTTTCATTTTATCACAAGTATGTACTATTACAGAAGTTGCCTGGCTACATAACATGTGAGAGTGTGACAGATTAGTGCAGAAGCGGATCTGAGAATTCTGCTGTCTTCTTTAAAGCTTGACATTAATGAGAGTCACAAGATCAAAGAGCAATGCTATTCTTCCCTTTAATTTGCTGGTTTCGGCTTTTCAGTTTTTCAGTTTTTTTATTTTTGAAACTGTAGCTATATTTCATTGAAAGGTTTTTCTTTTTTTTTTTTTATTGTTTGCTTTTGAGCCAGGGACTCACCAAGTTGCCCAAGCTGGCCTCAAATTCTTGATCCTCCTGCCTCAGCCTCTTGAGCAGCTGGAACTACAAGCACACACCACTGTGTCCAAAAAAAATGTTTTTATGTTAACATAGAATAGTTTTATTTTTCATGTTTTAAATGAAGTAATAATTTTGAACTTTTTAGTTTGAATTTCTATTATGATACATACTGATAGACATAATCCATGTAAACAGAAGCTCTTTGGAGTTAATAGATTTTTATTTATTTATTTATTTGGTTGTTCCATTTTTAAGAGAGAGAGAATGTGTGAGAGAGAAAGAGAGAGGGTTCATTTTATTTTTTTGGTTGGGTTTTGTTTTCCCCCAACACTTAATTGCGTGTATGGTGCTGGGGTTCGAACCCGGGTCCTCACACATGCCTTGCAAGTGTCATACTGCAGAACCACCTCTCCAGCCCCCTAAGGCACTTTTTTTTTTTTTTGACAGAGAGAGAGCAAAAAAATCAATTTTTATTTAGTTTTTCATCTGGTTTCCATTGCTCCAACACTTAGTTCTGTATGTGGAGCTAGGGTTCAAACCTTTTTCCTTGCACATGCCAGGCAAGAGCTTCACCACTGAGCCACCTCTCCAGCCCCACTTACAACACTGTTAAGATGGGCAGTTGGAGCAAAGAACCATTCCTGGCCCACAGCTGAAGCTCAGGTGGGGGTCACAGGTTATCAATATGACAATTTATGCAAAATGAACCACTTAGGGGCTGGAGAGGTGGCTCGGAGGTTACAATGCTTGCCTGGCATGCGTGAGGATGGGAGTTCGAACCCCAGTACCACGTACAAAACTAAGTGTCAGAGTAAAGAAAGTCATGTGAAAAACTCAATAAAAATAAATTCTCCCTGTCTGTCTGTCTGTCTGTCTCTCTCTCTCTCTCTCTCTCTCTGTCCTTCTCTCTTTAAAAAAAAAAAAAAAAGACCCACTTAGCTGTCTTATGACAGGGACTGTGAAGTGTTATCTGTTAAGCACCAGTCTGCAAATTGTGAGATGCCCCTCACCTCAGGATCCTTCTCCCCTTTGGATGAACACATGGTTATCAATCTAAGGACAACATTTTCTGGCACTTGCTGGGTATGACTTTGTAACTAGATTCTGCCTAGAAAGTTGTGAGAAGAGGTATCTGGGTTATGCCTTTAAAAGGATGGCAGCATGCCCTCCCTGTCCCCTCCTCCTCTTCTGGATGAAGGGACCTGGGCATAATGATGGAAGTGGCTTCCTCGAATGCCAGCTACGCGTTGGTAAACCACCAAGGTCAACGGACCCTGGGACCCAACACTGAGGGCAACCAGCTTGTACTGACAGCTTAGGACTTTCCTAACTACAGCAAAGTCCAGTGAACCAGGTACCTCTTCAGTCTTGCACAAACTGGGACAGTTGATCCCCTGCACTACTGAGTCTCTACACCAGCTCTGACCACCTACTAGAATTCTGTTAGAGAAAGCAAAATAGGAGTTGGGGATGTAGCTCAGTGGCAGAGCACTCGCCTAGCACACGCAAGGCCCTGAGTTCGGTCCTCAGCCCTAAAAAAAAAAAAAAAAGAAGAAAGAAAGAAAACAAAATAAACAAATCTTCCATCTTAACTAAGCCATTGTATTAGGGGATTTGTTGTTGTTGTTGTGTACATCATCCTATCCTGTCTGCTAATTAATAAATACATTTAAGTTGGTCGTGATGGTGAATACCTGTAATCCTAGTGACTCAAGAGGCTGAGGCAGGAGGATCACAGTTTGAGGCCAGTCTGAGCAACTTAGCAAGGCCCTGAACAACTTAGTGAGACTCTGTCTCAAAATAAAAAGGCTGGGGATGAGGCTCAGTGGTTAAGCAACCCTGATTTCAATACTCAGTACTGAAAATACATGCTTACCTACCTACATTTGGTTTAAGGAGCCTTTCTGACCACTTTTTTGCTTTTGCTCTGCCTGAGGTCTGATGCTGAAGTCTGCAACTTCCCAACCAGGCTTCTGGACCCCAGTTTCTGTTCTACTGGTGACTGGGTTCCAATCCTTTACTACTAAGTTCTCCTGGGGAGGCTGAGGCCCAGTTGCCTGCTAGCTCTAGCCTGGATCCTTAGCTGGGATTTCTTCCTCCTTTTCTGAATGAAGTGATATTTGAAACCTATTGATGAGTTGCCTCCTCTCTCCCTCCCTCCCCACCTCCACTCCATTGTTTCGCACCAAGCCTTTTAGAGGGGTCCTCTGAGGAGAACAGATGGGAAGCTGGAGTGGATTTGCAGTGCAATCGATTTTCTATTTTAAAACCACACAATACAATATATATTCTTAGCGGAAAAATCAGAAAATGGAGTTTAGTTTCATAAACTATTTTTTAAGGCAAAATAAATTGGAACAATAGAGCTCATTAGGATTTCACCTGCTTTGGTCACACGAGAAGCACCACTCTCACATCAAAGCCTGAAGGACACTTGAGCTGAGCTGGTTCTTGTGTGGGGTGTACCAGGGGGTGCTCCTTGGAAACAGAGAAGCTCAGGCTAAAGACTAGAAGTGGGTCTTGCTGCTCAATGCAAGGTTGGCCCCAACATCAGCCAATGATCCTCTGTATGCCTAGATTTTTCCAAGCAAGCTCTCATTTGAAATACCCTTTTCTTTTCCTCTAAGAGCCTTTTTTTTTTTTTTTTTTAAGAAAGAGGGAGAGGGGCTGGAGCAGTGGCCCAGCAGTTATGGTGCTTGCCTTGCATGTGCAAGGATGTGAGTTCAAACCCCAGCACTACAGACACAATGAAGTGTCGGAGCAACCAAAGTCACATGAAAAACTAAATAAAATTGCTTCTCTCTCTCACTGTCCCTCTCTCTTTATAAAAAGAAAGAAAGAGTGAGAGAGAAAGAGAGAACCAATTTTGTTTAGTTTTCACCTGGCTTTCGTTGCTCTGACACTTCATTGTGTACGTGGTGCTGGGGTTTGAGACCATGTCCTCGCACATGCCAAGCAAGCACCATAACTGCTGAGCCACCACTCCAGCCCCTCTGAGAGCCATTTTTAAAAACCCAAAATTCCTACGCTGCTTCTTGCTCTCCGAAGTGGCCGCAAAAGCCTTGGTTCAGGCCTGGCAGTATGATTTTTGGTTCAGACAGCATGCAGGGCCAGGCTCTGATCTATTCATAGGCACACAAGACAACCTACCTGTGCAAGCAATTTTAGGGTATCCTGAACATTCCGTTGATTGACTAAACTACTTTGCACATTTTGCATTTATCCTAAAGAGTTTAACCTATGCCAGGCACCCCACATCTTATATTCTATGAAGCTGCTTTGGAATTTTTATTTTCATGGTAGACCTTTTTACTCAATTAGTTAACTATTAAAGTAATTCACTACCTTCATCATTTGGATTTTTTAAAAATGTATTTATTTATTTACTTATTTTTTCAGGGCTGGGGACCGAACTCGGGGCCTTTCAAGTGCTAGGCAAGCCCTCTGCCTCTGAGCTAAATCCCCAACCCCTAATCAGCATTTGGATCTTAAATGTCCCCCAAAGGCACATATGCTAAAGGTTTTGTCCCTAGCCTTTGGAGGTGGTGGAACCTTTAAGTGGGGGAGCCTAGAGGAAGGAAGTTAGGTCACTGGGGGCATGACCTTGACCTTGAAGTTGACACTAGAACCACAGCACCTCCTCCCTCCCTTTGCTTCTCAACCACCACGAGGTGACCAGGTTTCCTTTGCCGTGACTCTGCTGTGATGCCCTGGCTTCTCACAGGGCCCAAGACAACAGGGCCAACAGCCACTGCCTGAAACCTCTGAAACCATGAACTAAACTAAAATTCTCCTCCTTTCCAGTTGTTTGCTTCAGGTGTTTTGTCACAGTGATGGAAATGTGATGAATACAATTACTTTTAGAAATAGAGAACACTTAATTATAATTTAATTATAAAATAGTACAATAAAGTAAATGAACATAATTATATCATTACTTTTAAAAATGGGGAAAAATTAGTAATTATAAGCTAACAGGAAAGAATAAGCTGGAAATTTCCTGAGTTACTACCATGCCAAAGAAACACTGTTCATATTTTGGCACATGACTTTATATATTTTAGGGCTATTTGTATGACTATAAGTGCACACACATTTAAATGAATTTCTAGCCTTTTAAGAAATGGAAGGACATAATTTGCATCCCCTTGATTCAGAAAATAAATTACTTTGGAGCAGGAGGTGGGAATAGTGACCTAAAAGAAAGAACAGTAAAGCTGAATGAATACCCTTTGGGTTGCCGAGTCACCAGTCTATTTGCTTAGTGGAGCTTAAGTGTGCTGCAGGAGGTTTTAATTAAGGTGATTTATCAAGGCATTAATTTTGATTAGATTTTGCAATGACATGAAAGCAAATCCTGCAGGCCTGTAATCCTAGCTACTTGGGAGGCTGAGGCAGGAGGACTGCAAATTTAATGACAGCCTGGGCAACTTAGAGAAACCCTATCTCAAAATAAAAAGTTTTGAGATGAGCTGTGGAGGTAGCTTAGTGGTAGAGCAGCCCTGGGTTCAATCCCCAATACCAAAAAAAAAAAGAAAAGGGTGGGGGGCAGTGATGGTGGAGAGGGAAGAAATACTGGTGAAATGTAGAAGACCTGGTTATAAAATGAAACTAGGATTTGCTTCAGCATAAAATGATAGTGGCGGCAGAGGCTAGTTATAGATGAAACAAAATTGCCAATACATTAATAATTACTGAAGCAGGATGATGGATTCAGGGGAGCTAATTATACTATTATATTTTCTTTGGTATAGATTTGACATTGTTTATAATAAGAAGTTAAAACAAAACCCAGGAACTAACTCATGATGATAAATAAAATCTGAGTCTGCCCCCCACCCCTGGCTGTTCTTTCATTTCTGAGACTCCTTTTTTCTCAGAACTACCTCCCACCATTGCCAGTCCCCAAGTACTCATCCTTACCATGACTCAATCTTGGCAAAGATTCTAAGAGGCTAGTTGGGGCAGAGGATGGGAGGGAGGTCAGCAATATCAAGGAACTCCCAGCAGCCCTTTGTAATCCCGAAGTATCAAATTCTAATCATTTCATACATTTGTGTTGGTTTCACTTTTTTTTTTTCTTAAGTACTGGAAATTGAACCCATAGGCCATCTACCACTAAGCTACATCCCCAGCCCTTCCTTCATTCCTTCCTTCCTTTCTTTCTTTCTTGTTTATTTATTTGTATTTTGATACAGGGTCTAAGTCGCAAAGACTGATCTCAAACTTATGATCCTCCTGCCTCAGCCTCCCCAGTCACTGAGATTACAGGTGGATACCTCGACAGCATGATTGTTAGACAAATGATTTCATATCTCTGTTTCCAAATTAGTTAAATGGAGCTCAGAATTAATCAAATAAGATATCAAAAAATTATCTAGCTGTGTGCTGGACACAGCAGATGATCAAAAATCAGTCTCTTTCCTATCTCCTGAGTTATTAAGAAATTTGAAAAAAGGTCTCTGCCTTCTTAGACTTAAAATAGAGATAGCAACATATTGTGTCCACTAATATTTTGTAACAAGATGAGGAAAAAATTACCATAAACCCTGGTATTGGAATTCCTTCTGGGAAAGGAGCTGTCTTCACTGTGTTCGATTAATTTGTGGGTAAAATGTGACTCCTTGAGTATGGAAGGGAGATGGCCAAATCCCAGGGCCACCGATTGTGAAATACTTATATTTGCTCTGCTGTTGCTTGCCTGTAAACTCTACTTCCCCAGCATCCAGCATCTTCCAGGCACATATGCTTTATGTGGGTGGTATTTATGTAAATGAAAGACAGGGGGTACATTCATGTCTGGATCATCTCCAAAGAAACTGTGTAAGCATGAGAGAGATTTCAGATCAGCATCTTAGAGAGGGGAGTGAGCATGAGATTGAAGTTTTACGGAAAGCAATGACATCTTTCAGGAGATCTTTGTTCTGATTCTAGAGTTCAAGGTGAGGGATGGATTGTTTAATAAAAAAAAGCAGAACAATTGAGCAGATGATGATGAAACAGTTTGCTTTCAGGAGCAAATGAGTGCTGTGTCTTCTTGGGAGGAGCAGACAGAACGGAGGTATAGAGGAGATAAAGGATGAGCAGGACCTGGAGGTCCCTCATTATTCAGACTGGTAATAATACCAGGTAATAATTTGGTCTCAGAAAGACCAAATCAGGCTGAGCGCGATGGTGCATGCCTGTAATCAAAGTGGCTGGGGAGGCTGAGGCAGAAGGATGGCAAGTTCAAAGCCAGCCTCAGCAACGAAGCAAGGCCCTGAGCAAGTTAGTGAGACCCAGTCAATCATTCAGTAAATAAATACATTTAAAAAAAAGGGCTGGGCATGTTGCTGAGTGGTTAAACACCCCTGGGTTAAATCCTCAGTGTGTGTGTGTGTGTGTGTGTGTGTGTGTGTTTGGGGTTGGGGGGACAGAATCATTCCTTCCTAAGGACTAAAGGAATAACGAAGACCTTGCATACTTTCAAAAGAGATTCGTGGGTAGGTTTGTGGTGGTCCATGCCTATAATCCCAGTTACATGGCAGGTTGAGGCAGGAAGATGGCAAGTTCAAGGCCAGCCTGGGCAATTTAGTGAGACCCTGTGTCAAAATAAAATTTGCTGAGATGTAGCTCAGTGGTAGAGTGCTTGTGTATCATGTGCTAGGCACTGCATTCAGTTTCTAGTACTACCAAAAACAAAGAGAGAGAGAGAGAGAGAGAGAGATCTGTGCATCTAGGAAGCCTGGGGAAAATGAAAGATATAAAACAACTATGAACAAAAAGCAAAGAGATGGTTGTTCCAGGAACAAAGAAAGATATGGTTCTGGGATTTGAGCCTTGAGATAGACTCAGGAAGTAGGATCACAGAGCTTTTCCTCAGCTGACAGAAAGAGTCATACCAACTCAGAAGAGCCTGAATTCTAGGAAGTACATTTCCAGGGAATGCATTCCTCTGAATACAGTTGTCCCTCAGTACCCAGAAGGGGTTGGTTTCAGAACCCCCACAGCTACCAAAATCCACGGCTACCTTAAACCATACCAAGATTACTTGTAATACCCAATACAGCATAAATGCTATGTAAGTAGTTGTTATACTGTATTGTTTAGGGAAAAAATGACAAGAAAAAAATTTGTACATGTTCAGTACAGATGCAATTTTTCCCCCAAATATTTTCAGTCTTTGGTTAAATCCTTGGCTGCAGACACAGGGGTCCCGCTGTATGTGTCAATTGCTTGGCTCAGCCAAAGCCAAGAGGCAAAGCCAACACCACTTTAGAAGAAGCAGAAGAGCTCTTACAACAGAGGAGGAATCCGGGAGCTATACCGACAAATTCAATACGATTAAGACTGTCCAAAAGTTCCTTAGATCTGCATAACAGATCTGAAAACCAAGAGTCTCCTTGAAACACACACACACACAAAGAACCAATTACACCTTAGTAAATGGAAGAACAGTGTGAATTGCCATCAAATATGAATGAAATTAAAATGAATTAATCATAAGCCATATTAAAATGAAGGCCATAGATTTGTGGTTTTATGATTTGGACTAAAATGTGAAAGAATAATATAGCTCTTTGTTTTAAGCTATCAAATTTAACTTTTTTTAGTGTGCTTCAGGTAGCAGCTACTCAACCTGAGGTATCTAAACCGTAAAGCAGAACGATAACCCAAACGACTCAACGATGTAAGATTCCAAACGGGGCGCACTAACACCCAAAAGGCGAATAAACCTGGATGGAATTGAGCTTCTTAAGGGGGAGGGGGGGAAGGATGAAAAATGTTCTTTTTGTCACTGATTTGTTTCCAGGACAGACTTTCAGGGATGAAGGTAGGAAAAACAACAAGCTTATCGTATTGTTGAGTTCTGGCTTGCACATTTCCTTGGGCCTGGGGGCTCCTAAAGCAGGAAGCTGATTCAGGAGCTTAGTGTTCCTAATGATGCAATCCCCGTGTTCTGTAGCCAGCCCCTAGGAAGTCGGCCTTGCCTCATCCCCACAAGTCCTTGAATGCTGTTGGGTGTTTCATTGCTGAGAATAATCCAAGTCTCTAACAATTAAATTCTCCATTTTTGGGGGGGTGCTGGGGATTGAACCCACGAGTACTTAACCACTGAGCCGAATCCCCAGCCCTTTTCTTTTCTCTTTCAACAAATATTATGAGATACTGGGATAGGACAAAGATAGGTGTGGTTTCCCCCTTTATGGAGCTTACATAAAGCAGACAATAAACAAATAATAACACACAATTAATTAATTACAATTTAGAAAATTATTAAACGGGAAGCAGCCACATAAAGAGCTGGGGACAGAGTAGTCCCTGCTGATCAAAGCCCTGTTGGGAAGAGCACAGCACTTCTGAGGAACTGAGGGAAGATGAATGAGCCACCTTTGTCGCAGAGTGAAGGCTGACATGGGCAGGGGCCAGCAGATGCAGGGATGGAGATCTTATATTTAGGAGCAGTAGGAAGCTATTGAAGGGTTTCCAACATGCCCGTTCTTTCCAAGAAGGCTTCCCCTGGTAGCATTTATTATCTTGGAGAAAGTATCATATCCCTTGGGTCCATCAGAAACCTGTTTTTGTCAGCATGTGAAAGCTGGGATAGATGTATGTTCATCAAGCTTCTTAATCAAAGATGATAAAACTATCAATGAAGAATTGTCATCACAGGCATGAGATACCCCAAGCCCATGTAACCAGCTCTTTCTCTGGCAGCAGCCCTCATAACTAAGGGATTGCTGCATATGAACACAAGGAAAAGGTACAGTAATAGCTGGTTTTGGCTATTTCTCAATAAAGTGAGCTTGTTAATAGGACGAAGATAATCAGGCCACTACCTCCATTCACATCAACATGATGCGGCTGCTCTCTGGCTCTCTCAGTGTGGCTGGAATGGGGTTGGCTAGATGAGCCACGGTGATGCTTTTCAGGACTCTCTTGCAACTTCCTTTCATTGGAAATTTTCAGGCGGTTTTGAAGGTGTCTGGGACCTTTGCATATCAAAGGGTGGAGACTCCATGTGAGCCCTCCCAAGACAGTCGTCATTCTCTTTCCCCAGGTCTTTAAGGTACCTTCCTGTATCCTTCAAATACTGAGTAGGGGTATAATTTGTAGATGTGGAATTGTTACCTGTGAACGGTCCAGTTGAGGTCCAGGTTCTTGACATTTCCAACAACGAACTGAGCAAGACACATAGAAGAAGCAATAGTGTAGATTTATTGAAAGTTAATTGCATAAAGGCAGAGCAGAAGAGAATGGCTCAAGGCCCAGGTGTCTGGCCAAACCTCTCTTATACCCTCTCTTTGGACCTGATTGGAGACCCTGCCCCCAGTTTTTCTTATTGGTTACTTTATTTTCACCTATCTTGTGGGAGGAATTGCTATGGTGATAAGACCTCCACAGAATTTGTAGTTGGAGTTGCCATGGCAGTATGGGTGACAAGCAGGTACATGATCCTGTGACCTGGTCATCTTGGTATATTCTGCCATCTTGTTATCCCTAACCTCCTGCCTCAGAGTGGAGGCCCAGAGAGTCTAGAAACTTGCCCACGCAGTCAGTAAGGGGCAGGACCAGGATGCAAGCCCAGTTACACTCCTACTGCATTAAGGGGCCTATTCCAGACTCCAGATAAACAAAAGCATCATTGATATGTCTACCATGAATTCAAGAGCTTATAATAATTCCAACAGAAGGTCCCTTTCCAGGGAGTCTTTTTCTTGGTTACTCTATCAAAATTTCCAAAGCTCTCTTGACATCTCCCATATGACTCTTTAGCCCTTTCTCTAATTTTTCCTCTTGGGATTTACAGCTGTTTTTAACATACGTTATATTTTATATAAAAGATCTTTATATTTTATTTTTTTCAGTTTGAATATGATATGGGTAGGTGTAGATTTTAAGTGTTTTGTTGTTAGTGTTGCTTTGTTTTGTTTTTGTTTATCCTGTTAGGCATTCTCTGAAATTTCTAATCTGTGGTTTGGTGTCTGACATTAATTTGGGAAATTCTCAGTTATTATTGTTCCAACTATCTCTTCTGTTCCCTCAATCCAACTCTCTCTCTCTCTCTCTTCTTTCTGGTATTTCCATTATGCCTGTGTTACCCCTTTTATAGCAGTCCTACAGATTATGGAAATTTAATTCTATTTTTTTTCAGTCTTTCTTTTTTTCTTCTTGCTTTTTAGTTCTGGAAGTTTTTATTGACTTATCCTCAAGGTCAGAGTATTTCTTATTTTCTCAGCTGTGTTCAATCTACTAATGAGCCCATCAAAGGCAGTCTTCCTTTCTGTTTCCATGTTTTTAATCTCTAGCATTTCTTTTTAGTTCTTAGAATTCTCATCTCTCTGCCCACCTTATTCTTAGGTTCCTCTGGGGTATTTTCTGACACCAACTAATTCTAGTCTCCAATTCTGATGCCAGCTGGGCATCAACAATTTAACTCATTTTTGTTTTTTTTTTTTTAAAGAGAGAGGGACAGTGAGAGAGACAGAGAAAGAGAGAAACAACTTTATTTGGTTTTTCACATGACCTTAGTTGCTCCAACACTTAGTTGTGTACGTGGTGCTGGGGTTTGAACCCAGGTCCTCGTGCTTGCCAGGCAAGCGCCGAAACCGCTGAGCCACTGCTCCAGCCCCTTAACTCATTGTTTTTAAAGAGAGAGAAGGACAGAAAGAGAGAGAGGAAAAGAAAATCAATTTTATTTAGTTTTTCATGTGACTTTCATTGCTCCGACACTTCATTGTGTATGTGGTGATGGAGTTCGAACCCATGTCCTTGCACATGCCAGGCAAGTGCCATAATCACTGAGCTACTACTCCAGTCCCAATTCAACTCCATTTTGATACCAACTCCCAGAGTTAGTGCAGACACCCACAGGTAACGGACTCTATCCTGAAAGATTTTTCCCACTTTGGACTCCCCTTTTAAGTGCCAAATCCCCAATTGATGCCATCCTTCTACCTAATTTGGCTACAAATTTGAGAATTCTCTTCCTTCTCAGTGTGAGGTGTATGTTCTCTTTTCTATCAGAGTTTGTACTACAAGCATAAGCATACCTACTGTGACTACAGTTTGAAGCCATCTTAAGTCAGGGAACCATGAGGCTAGGTGGAAGTCATGTTTAAGACTCCCCAACATGTGTCACCTTATACCTGTAATGGCTGCCCACTTCCTATAACCACCTAACCATTCTGGTACCTGCCCAATCTTATATTAGCTCATTGTGTAGATCATACCCCTGAGCTCCTCCAAATGGAGTGAAGGGCAGGATTACATCAGGCTGGGGATAAATATCCACAAATTCCTGGTGCATGTGTGCATACTTCTGGATCCACTTTGGAGGTGCACACTCCTGCAGTAGTGAAATATGTCTTGCTCAACCACCTCTGACCACATTTGTTTGATTGCACACCCAGTATTTCTAAAAATTTGGCGCCCAACATGGGGCATATAAGTCACCTAGGGTTTGTGAGGCTCCCTCTCCTAAGAGGAGACATGCATCCTACTGCCTCTTGCAATGGCATCAGATGGGGGAAGAAGCAGCAAATCCTATTGCATACCCAGTATTTCTAATGTCAGATTCAATAATTTGCTAGAATGAATCACACAGAACTCAAGAAAAGGTTTGTTTGTTTTAGAGAGGACAGTGAGAGAGAGGGAGAGAGAGAGAGAGAGGGAGAGAGAGAGAATCAATTTTTATTGAGTTTTTCACATGGCTTCAGTTGCTCTGATACTTAGCTGTGTACGTGGGTGCTGGGATTTGAACTTGTGAACTTGCACATGCTGGGCAAGCTCCATAACCACCAAGCCACTGCTCCAGCCCCTCAAGTAAAGGTTTTACTTACTATTGATAGTTTATTATGTAACGATACAACTCAGGAATAGCCAATTGGAACAGTGCAGGAAGGGGCACAAAGCTCCCATTCCTTCTCCCAGTGCAGTCAGCACCTCAGTGTATTCTCCTGAACTTCACTCTTACGAGTTTTTAATAGCATGACTGATTAAATCACTGACTGGGGATTTAACTCAATCTCCAGCCCCCTCCCCCTCCCTGGGAGTTGAGGATGGGGCTGAAAGTTCCAGCCTTTTTTTTTTTTAAAGAGAGAAGGACAGTGTGAGAGAGAGAGAATCAATTTTTATTGAGTTTTTCACATGGCTTTCATTGCTCTGACACTTAGTTGTGTAAGTGTGTGCTGGGGTTTGAACCTGTGTACTTGTGCATGCCTGGCAAGTGCTGTAACCACTGAGCCCCTGCTCCAGCCCCCAAGTTCCAGCCTTTTAATCACAGGTGGTTTGGTCTTTCTGGCGATTACTTCCTATCCTGAAGTTACCTGAAGCCCCTTAGCCAAGGGTGATTTCATTAGCATACCAGAGACAATCTTATCATTCAGGAGTTACAAAAGTTTAGGAGTTCTGTGCCAGGAACAAGGAACATGAATCAAATAATTTTCTATTATAGTCCATCTGTGCTTTCATGTTCTTTATTTCTTCCATCACAACCCTTTGCATATTATCATAGTTATTTTAAATTCCTGATCTGATAATTCCAACATCGCTGTGTCTGCTTCTGATGCTTGCTCTGTCTTTCCACACTTTATTTGTACATTTGAATATGGCTTGTTATTTTTTGCTGCAGGCTGGATATGATGTGCTGGGTAAAGGAACTGTGGTAAATAAGGCTGTAGGGTGAGGTGTTGAGCTGTGGGAAGAGGGGGGAGTCTTATAGTTCTATTACTGTTACTGGGCAGCACCAATACCAGCCCCAGAGAAGAGGCTAGGCTAACCCACACTCACTGCTCCAGAAATATTTGGAGACAAATTGACAGGAAAGTAGGTTTTATTCAAAGTCAGCATTTAAGAAAGATGGAAGAAACTTATTGTTTCAAAAGTTCCATCTTGAAAACCTCTGAGGGTGAGCCAAGCTTCTAAAGGAGCAGAGGCAGAGAAGTGAGGCAGGAAATAAACATGCAGGTTTAGCTAGCCAGGGTTAGACAGGCTTGGGGAGGGGGCAATCTGCATTCCTAGTGTCCTTGGGTTTTGTTAGGCCCAGGGGGTGGTGGTGGGGTTCCTCAGGTTCCACCCTCAGCTGGAGGAAATTGCTCTCTATTTCAGAGCCCCACACCCCAACCTCAGTCTGTTTCATTACCCAGTCTTTTAGTGAGCTGTTCACATGGACTGAAGTTTACAAGTGCTTCTCTGTACCTCCCCCAGCTAGTGCTGCAGAGGGCCTACAGGGGATGAGCTGAGTAAGGATCTGATAAAATCTTAATCATTTAGGCTTTAGTAAAATAGTTTTTCTTGAAGACTGACCCTTGTTAACAACTGAAAGTTCTGGACTATTTCAAAATGGCTACTTTTTTCTCCCCCTGCTGGAAGCAAGAGGGAATTTTTCTCTAATATTCATGGTGAGAAACTGGTTAGAGCATTTCCACTCACAAGTGTGGAAAAATTTTAATCACAATTCACCATTCTGAGCCTCTAGCAACTGTCAATCACAGTTCAGGTTTTCTTACCCCATCACTGGTTGCTATGGGCTTCTGCTCTGCTCAGGTGTGATTCTCTGTCTGTCTCCCAGAGCCAGGGGTTTGCACTTTGACCTCACTTCTCCATAGATCTTACTTTGTTTAGCTTTGTACCTGTTTTTAGGTCAGAGTGGTGTTTTCCAAGCTCTGCAGATCACACCAGGAACCAGAAGTGTGGTCTCTTTCCTTGTCCTGCTGATTGACATCTCACCCATAGAAGAAGAGTTCTGCTAAAAGAATTAAGTGTGCTGTCTACCACTATTCCCCAGTGCCCAGGATGGTGCCTGGCACATCCTAGGTGTTCAATGAATAAGTCAAGGGAGTTGTCTCTTTATATTTATTCTGTTAGAAATACTGAACCAGTTCAGTGGAAATCAGGATTGGGTTCATGTCCCACAGAGTCTTAAGAATGAAAACCAAGCAACTATTAGGGAAGCCAAGAAGACAAATTTTATTTAAGAAAAGGACAGAGAGTAGACTTCTCCTAGGAGAAGGAGGCCTTGGAGCCAAAAGTTTGAGGAGGAGGTACAATATGTCTTTCTTATAGCTCTCAAAATTTCCTTCTTTCATTCATCATTGTCTTCCCTCCCTCATGCCCAGGAGTATAAGAGCGGAAGTTCTAGTCTGATCCAATCTTTTACCTGTGCCTAGGGGCACCTTAATCAGCTGAGAGGCTGTGTCCTGAACACCTTTGTTAGCAGAAGGGGATGTGGGGCTGATACACATATTTGTCTATTTGGAACAGCAGACATTATTTGTCCTCCCCCCTCTTTTTTTTAAAAAAACCAACCTTCAACCTACATCCTCCTTATGGACCCTTATGTTTTTATCTACACTGACTGCCTGGCCTTTCCACCCTGCCTCAATACCATGGTGCTGCAAGGAATTAAACTCATGCTTGGAAGTAGCTCAGCTAGGCCAGCTTTACTTCCGCAGAAGAGTGTGTTACCAGAGAAAAAGCTTGCAAGCAAGCACGGGGCAGGCAGACTGCCTGTTCATCCCTAACACTGTACCGCCCCGTCCTCCCATAGGAGGAGCTCAGGGTTACTATACACAGATTGGCTATATTTAAAATTGGGGCAGCAAAAGAAAGGGATATAATTAAAGTGGCTACAATTGGATCTTACATCCCAATTAAGG
Source organism: Aplodontia rufa (assembly GCA_004027875.1). Taxonomy (NCBI): domain Eukaryota; kingdom Metazoa; phylum Chordata; class Mammalia; order Rodentia; family Aplodontiidae; genus Aplodontia; species Aplodontia rufa. The sequence continues at coordinate 57,150 of PVKS010006325.1, forward strand.
CTAAATATTATTTTTTGAAAATGGACCCCTGGACTTCTTATTTCTCATGATTTCATTCACTGAACTATAATAGTAAGATATAATATAACTTAATATAATATAAATGCTGTCTATGTTTTCACTGTTGATGAAAATAATTTGATAAGCAAATTAATTTGATGGCCTAGATTGCTTTAGGGTAGTACTCTCAGTTTTTGTCATTTCATGGCACACATAAAAAATAGAAGTATTCATTCAATAACTGGCCAAGGATTCACATCTCAAGGGTACAAGTCTTCAATTCTAGGCTGACAAGTCACCTATGTGCTGCACTGACTGGGAAACTGCTTTAAGAGTAATGTTTAACTTACTAGGGAGACCAATCCACTTGGTTAGGTCCATTTGAAGGGTTCCTAAGCACTAAAGAGAGCTAAGGCCAAGAAGAGGGTGGAGAGGTATAAAGAGAAGATCTAAATGATACTACCCCACTGTGGTGCAAAGCCTTCTGCCATCTGGTCTCAGCCTATCTTTCCAGTGTCAGTTGGCCACTCTTCTTCCAAATCTTACATAAAGCTCCACTGGGCTCTCCCTAAGGCCCTGCTTGCACCTAAACCTTACTAGTTCTTTCTTTCTTTTCTTTTTCTTCTTCTTCTTCTTCCCTCTCTTTCTTCAGTACTGGGGATTGAACTCAGGTCCTCCTGCAAGAAGGCAAGTGTTCTACTATGGAGCTACATCCCTAGCCCTTAAAAAAAATTTTTTTTTAAATTTTGAGAAGATCTCACTAACTTGCCCAGGCTGGCTTTGAATTGTGATTCTCCTGCCTCAGGCTCCTGAGTCACGGGAATTACCCACCATATCCAGCCTAAATCTTACCAGTTCTTTGTTCATCATTTCCCAAGCACAGCCCAGTAGCTGTGTTCTAGCCTTCCCCAGCAGAATCCCCACCCCTGAGCTTCTCGATCTTCAGTGCATAGCACCGCATTTGCATTTCTGATCCAGAATTTTATTAAAGTCCAAAGTAACCACCTGGGAGACTGAGTTCAAGTTTCAATCTTCAGGGGAAGCACATAGGGCCCAAAGATGTAGAGGGGCTGTGTTAGCCACAAGGCCAGCTAGGGATAGTCTTGGGACATAGGTGTCTTGGCCTTCTGCTTTTTTAACTACCTAATTTGATTTCTTTTGCTAATAATGAAACTTGATAATTTATTGATGGGTAAGAACAGACTCATTGGAAAGTCTATATGATCGGTAGCAACAACCAGATGGTCCTTAATAAAACATTAATAAGGCAAAGGCAGATGGCATTTAATAAAGTATTGTATAAACATGCCTGAAAGCCATCGAAAGCAATTTTCCTGGACTTCTTAATAATGGAGAGTTGTTATACAAGTTGTAAAAGAGGAATTCATCCTCTAAATTGAGAAGTAAGAAAATGTTTTAGGTTCTTGAAGTTATTTGGGATAAAAAAAGATCTTAAGTTTAATTTTATCCCAGGTTTCTTAGCCCTATAATATCAAGGTTTTCTTGTTGAGAAGGGAGAAAAAGAACTTCAGGAGCTTTCAGGCCCACTCTCCTGGCTTGTCTGGATCCTTCTTTTGCAAGGTCCTTACCAAAAGCTGATCCTTGTGGGACACATTTACCCACAGCTTCCCCTCCCAAGTGAAATTGCTAGGTTCTTTTTAGTAAGTCACTCTCTTCTAGTAGTTGTAAGCTTCATAAGGACAATGACTTGGCTTTAGTCAGGTATACAATAGGCACTCAGTGATGTTTGCGAAATGGAACAGAAATCCAGGGAATCAGAAACTAATAACCATAGTTACCATTCATCATGAACTTACTGGGTGCTACACAACTAAGAACAGTAGCCCTGTGAGTTAGGTATTATCATTCTGCTTAACATGAAGAAACCAAGGCTCCGAAGAAGAATAACAGCAAGTAAGAGACAGGAATGGGACTCAAACTTAGCCCTCGTGCCAACTCGTAACTCATGATACAGGTCAGTCTTAATCCAATGATGTCAGTGACGGTGGGGTTTATTTGCAATTTGGTGGCATTGATGCTTTTTTTTTTTAGCATCAAGAAGTTGGCAAGGGAAGATGGATTTTCAGGAAGTAACCTCATTTGAAGTCGGAAGTTCCTGGGAGCCTAGATTCCTCAGAGAAACCAGCCTTGTGATGAGATGACAACGCATCTTTGTGGTGTCACCACAAGGCAAGGAAAGAAAAAAAAAGAAAAGAAGCTTGAAGATTTCAAAGTATACTACTTAAAATAAAAAAAAAAACCTACATGAACCAATAGTTTGAGGCTGAGGCAAAATAAAACCTTTCATGGTGTCCAAGGTGCCCAGGTGAAAGGGATTCAACCTCCAGAGTCATTTTCTCTTCCGTTCTTCAGGCTAACAAACGTATTGGCCTGGTGCTTTTAAAAATCAGTCAGGATGGAGTCAGATGCCAAGATAATTTCTCCTTGCCAAATTGCTTCCTCCGTTGCAATTAGCCTTTTTAAGAACCTTTCCAAACAGCAAATGTGTGTACAATTCCCACTATCCCCCTCCAATTATAACTCGACTAAGAAGTTTTATTAGTAATAAATTGTTGTAGATGAAACACAGTGCTTGCCATCTATATCCAGTTTCTGCATGCATTCTTAGATACCTTTAAAACAGGGAGAGGATTAAGAAGGGCTAAATTTTTTTTTGGCGGCGGGAGGAAGGTCGTAGGAATTGAACCCAGGGGTGCCTGATCACTGAGCCATATCCTCAGCTCATTTTTTTACTTTTATTTTGAGACAGAGTCTCACTAAGTTGCTTAGGGCCTCCCCAAGTTCCTGAGGCTGGCTTTGAACTTGTGATCCTCCTGCCTTACTTAGCCTCCTGAGCTGCTGGGATTACAGAGCTGCAACACTGTGCCTGACCAATTTTTTAAAAATAGAATGTTTATACAATCTGAAAATATATTATTTGAACTGAATTAGTTTAGCTGTCTGGACTGCCCTTGTTGAGATTCTTCATGAAACCTCTGTTGGCCAATACCTATTCATCCTTTTAGAAGCATTTTTGTGGTTGAGTTTAGTGTGGCTCTGACAACTCAGTTCCTCTTTTCCCTGGACCCAAAGACTACAGTTTTCAGCCTTCTTTGCAGCCAGAAGGGGCCACATGACTGACTTCCGGCCAAGGGAAGGTACATGAAAGTGCAGACCGGACACAAGGATAAAAATCTCCCATAATGGGGGAGACCCCAGATCTTTCCACATCTGCCTGCTGCAGATATCTGAGCCAAAAACCTCTGGAAGCCTGAAGTGAAAAATGGCAGAACTTTCTCCAGCTTGGTTTCCAAAGGAACAGAGACTGTCCCCCTGCAACCCCACCTCCCACAGCCTGGAACCCACCTTAGACTGTTTACTGAGCAAAGCCAGAGTACTATTGTATCTGAGTCATGATTTGGGGGTTTGTTTTTGCAGTCAGTTTTCCCTCCTTCACTTTTCTTGATTAACTACCTTTGCTCCTCTATCCTGTTACATGCTCCCTCCAGGCATTCCCCTGACACCTGAACGCTGTGCTTCTCAACCCTGTATCCTTATCGGTGTCTACCTGGAAAGCTCCATGGACACGGCCTGGATCACATTTCCATTGCTTATGCTATATCCTCAGAAGCTAACACGATGCTTGGCATTGAATGAAACCAGAATATGTCCTCCAAAATATGCCTCTTTGCCATAATAATTATTTTTGAGTTAAACGCAATTAAGAAACAGAGAGGAAAAGCTCTCCTACCCTCCCACTTTTATGCCTAAAGCTAGGATATAAATTCTCCTTTCCTAGAGATCACTCCAGAATCTAATCAGCCCAAAGAAGACTCCAGAAGAATCTGCAAATAAACCTTCCTCCACATATTTAGTTTCCTCGCACATACTTAACTTCCCACAGTTTTCCATCTTTAAAAGGTGGAAATTGCTTTCTTTTGTCCTGTCATTTCTCTGCAGATTCATTGTTCTTTCTTGAAGTTGCTATGTAAGCCAGAGCTCTAAGCCACTGCTTTGAGTTATTTTGCATTGAGGTTTCTGCTCTGCAATGTGCATTGCACACCTTAGTAAACTTGCTTGTTTTTCTCTTGTTAATCAAGGTGTCCCAACTAAGAACTCAGATGGGGGGAGGTGATCTTTAGGCTGCCCTACAGCACATGGCAGATCCTTCATAAACATTTGTTGAATTAACAAGATGTTGCATGCATGGAACAATCATTAAGAATAATAATGATGGCATGAGAAAAGCTTGCATAGCTCTGAATTGTTTTACTCTGAATATTTCTGTAAATCTGACATTGGGTGGATGTCTCCTACAAGTCTCCATAATGGTGACAATGGTATTTGTTTCTACATGAACGAAGGACAAAATATAGGAGCTTTTACTCACTTTGTTTATTTAATGCCATTCTTTCTCTCATAAAAACAAGTGTGGTCATTAAAAAAAGGGTGATAGATGGGAGAGGTCTAGAAATGCAGAGTAGAATTCCTTTGAATTCTACAGCTGAAGCAAAGCTGTACAATGCTCTGGAGGTTATATTGTGGCTTCTCAGGGGCTGAGCCACAGACAACATAGCTGCTGCCTTGTTTCCTGGAACACCTACTTCTGGAATTTTTGGAGCCCTGAGCCTCCATACAAGAGGTTTGACTTCCCCAAAACCATCATGATGAAGAGGCAAATATAGAGACTGACTGACAACCCCAACTGAGCCCTGGCTTCCAGACATCCCTGCCAGAGCACCAGACATTCATTGTTATGGTCTGATTGCTGTGTTCCCCCAGGAAACTTCATCACCAATGTGACAGCATTAGGAGGTGGGCCTTAATCACCAATGTGATGGTTTTAGGACGTTGGCCTTTAGTGGGGCTGATTACATCATGAGGATGGCATCTTCCACCATGTGAGGACTCAGCAAGAAGTCACCATCTACGAACCAGGAACTTACCGAATTTGCCAGGATCTTGATCTTGGACTTACAGCCTCAAGAACTGTGAGAAAGAAATTTCTATTGTTTTTAAGCCACCTGGCTTATGATATTTTGTTATAGCAGCCTGAATGGACACAGACATTGGTGAAGCCAGGCCATTTACCTTCACTAGCTGAATTCTTCTGAGTGACCCCAGTTAATGCCATAGGAAACTGAAAAAAAAAATTACTCACCTGACCCCTGCCTCAAGTCCTAACCTGCCAAATTAGGAGATATAATAAAATGGTTGTTTCAAGTTATTAAGTTGGGGGAGGTAGTTTGTTATGCAGCGATTGATTATTGGAACTGCAAATTACTTCATATTTCCTTATTTACCCTGTAATATTTGAATTGAGACTTTTTATTTTGACAGTGTGGGCTGATCATTTGTTGGCTGCCAAGTGAATTTGAGTTTTTCTCATGTCAGTATCTCTGTCTTACAATTGAACAACAGGTGGTGGGACACTGAAAGAAAAAGACAATTCTGGACTAATCTCCATAAAACCTTTAATTTTAGTTCTCGCAGGTATGGTACTCTGGATGAAACCCAGTTTGTTGTGTATGCTGGGGAAGTGCTAGCTCTACTGAGCTATACCTCTAGCCCCTTTTCTTTCTTTCTTTCTTTTCTTTTTCTTTTTTCTTTTGATTTTGAGACAGTCTTGCTAAGTTGCCCAGGTGGCATTGATCTTGCAACCCTTCTGCCTGAGACTCTCAAGTAGCTGGGATTACAGGTATGTGCCACTGTGCCCCAGCTAAGCTTTTTATTTTAAAACTGTAATTGGTAAGTAATATGCATTGGCAATAGTCTCCAGTTTAGAAAGTACTTTTGAGATTTAGGGGGAGTAAATGAAATCCATTTAAAAATATGTATCAATGCATGCCAGATTTTATTTTAATTTATTTTAATTTAATTTATGTTAGTAGTTATGTTCCTCTGGGAAATAGTCAATATGGTAAGAAGCAAACTTACGCAAAGGTGCACGTTTTTTTTTTTTGCCTCAATTCAAAGGCAACTTTAACTCAAAGTAATTAATTAAGGAAAGGAAACTTTTATTGAGTTCTATTATGTGCTGAGTACTTTACATAATCTCATGACAATACTACAAATAATTTTTAAGTGGGAAATCATACAGTTTTCCTAAGGTCACTCAGCTGGTAAGTGCTGGCTGGATTTGACCCAAATTTGATTCACTTAAAATCTGTGATTAATCTTTCCATTGGCGAGTCCAGGTTTCCAGGAGTAGCTTCCACAGAATTAGGAAGTAGTTATGGCAGCCAGGTAGAGCTGTTTTATTTACGTGTTTGTTTATGAAGTACACCCCATGAGTGAATTTTACCAAGTTTTGTTGCCATTTACAAATCATTTCCTCTGTAAGAAGCTGGGAATAGCCAGGCACAGCAGCGCATGCCTATAAATCCCAGGGACTCAGGAGGCTAAGGCAGGAAGTTTGCAAGTTCGAGATCAGCCTCAGCCTCAACAAAGTAGTGAGGCCTTATCTCAAAATAAAAATTAAAAAGAGTTGGGAATGTGGCTCAGTGGTTAAGTGCCCCTGGGTTCAATCCCTAGTACAGAAAAAAAAAAAAAAAAAAAAAGAAAGAAAGAAAGCAAAAGAAGAAAAAAAATCTGGGGATAGAGTAAGTAATACCCAACTACCCAACACATCACAGATATGTTTCAGAAATTCTGCCCCGCAACCCCTTTGGTACAAGGGATTGAACCTAGGGGTACCACCACTGAGCAACATCGCCAGCCTTTTTTAATTTTAATTTTTTATTTTGACACAGGATCTCACTAAATTGCTGCTGAGATTGACCTTGAACTTGCAAGCCTCTTGCCTCAGGCTCCTGATTTGCTGGGATTCCAGGTGTGTGCCACCACCCCGGGCATGTTTCAGAAGTTCTGCAACTTGAAATGTAGTTTATGTATAGTGAATCTTTTGAAAACCAAATACCTGCCATCATTATGACCACCCCAGTTTATGTCCTGGGAAATTGTTTGCACACTTCCAGTTTTTCTAAGAGAATATACCCGTGATGGAGGGAGAAGACTGGGGTTTGATGTTTTGTTTGACTCACTGTTTTTTCTAATTGGGCCAAAAGTTCCCATCTTGGTTCTTCTGAAATCTTCAAATACTCTAGTAGTAGTAGTAGTAGTAATAATAATAATAAGAAGAAGAAGAAATACAACTTAAAAAATATTACTGGGGGCTGGAGCAGTGGCTCAGTGGTTATGGTGCTTGCCTGGCATGAGCAAGGACTCGGGTTCGAACCCCAGCATCACATACACAACAAAGAGTTGGAACAATGAAAGCCACATGAAAAACGAAATAAAATTGATTCTCTCTTTTTCTCTCTCTCACTCTTAAAAAAAAAAAAAATATATATATATATATATATATTATGGGTTTGCCATATTCCTCCACCTTGGACAGGGAGAGTAGCAGAGCGGGGTGGGGGCAGTGCTCCTTAAACACAATCCCTCCCATCCTCTCAACGCACAGGGCAGGTTCAAACACTGCTTAGAGGGGTGTCCTCTACTGTGCTTCCTATTTTCTGTCCTGGATACCTTATAGTGGGTAAAAAACAGGTGGTACCAAAAGAGCTGGGATAAAGCCATGGATGTCTCTCCTCAGCTGGGTAAACTTCCCAGTTCGTGCCTCAGTTCTCTCAATTAACTTGATTTTCCAATTGGCTGTGAGGATTAAGTGAGTCAGTCATTGCAAGTACTCTACTCAGAACCATGCTTGGTGACAAAACATAGAAAGTGCCACATAGATATTAGATGTGAATACTATTTCTGCCTTCTCCAGGGATTTAATTAAAAGCCACTCGATGGGACAGTTAAGTCACTAAGTTATCATTGCACCAAAAAGCTTATGCAGCCTTGGTTACAAGTGGTAATCTAGCTAGATAAAGGAGTGAGACCTTTTGGGCTGAGAACTACATGAACCTGCTGTTTACGAGGAAGTTCTTAGGTTAATGTCCTAGGTCAGGAGACAATCTGTGATAACAAGCTAGAGGCTTTGCTTCTCTTAGTTCATTTTGTGCGTCTAGAACAGAATTCCTGAGACTGAGTAATTTATCAAGAGCTGAGGTTTATTTCTCATAGTTCGGGAAGCTGAGAATTCCAAGGTCAACTGGTACTGGAGAGGGTCTTGGTGCATCATCATCCCATGGCAGGTGGATGGAAGGTGGGGAGAAAGGAGAAGAGGAGGGAGAGAAGGTAAAACAAGGTCCTAAACAATTTAGCAAGATCCTGTCTCAAAATAAAATAAAAAAGGGCTGGGGATGTGGCTCAGTGTCTGTGAATCCCTAGGTTCAATCCTTGGTTTGGGGAGGGGGAAGGGGACCCTGATTCCCACAATAACTAACCCACTCCCTTGATAACAGCATTAATCTATTTGTGAGGGCTCTGCTTTATGACATAGTCACCTCTTAACACTGTACACTAGGGATTAAATATCCAATACATAAACTTTGGGGGACACATTCAAACCATAGTATCACTATATTATTCTATGAAGACAGAGAATTGAAAAAAAAAAGAAAAGTTTCTTGACGGGTCTGGGGTGGTGTTTCTTCTTGCTTTACCTAATCACATTGGCAAGACAAGGAACCCAAAGGGTCCACAATTCTGGATCATTTCTATTTACTCGTTCATCCAACAACCAGTAATTGTGCACTTACCACTTCCCAAACATTGCAAAGATGCCTAAGATCCTATAATCTAGTTGGAGAAACAATAGGATTCATTCCTTAATTCAACAATTATTTACTAAATATATACCGTGTAAATAAGTTCTAAGCTTAGAGCTAGGCATAGTGAACAGGGAGACAAAAGTCCCTGATGGAGCTGACACGTTAGGGAAGAGAAGGATAATATACGAAATAAGTATCATGCACATAGTCCAGCTGATGGTATAAGTGCAAAAGAGAGGCAGGAGAAGAGCTAGAAGTGTCCATAGCCAGGGAAGGATTTACAATCAGGTGGGTAACAGCAATCCAGACACTAGCACAATGCATAGCCTGGCTAGATCTCTACCAGCCCTGCCTCCACTTTCTGCTCCCTTGAAGGCAGCCACAAAACTTCACATTCTGAGTATGTTTTCTGAGTGCAGAAATATTATTTTCTCTTGTCTATTGTGCAAGAGAACATGATTTATGGACACCGACTCAAAGGGTAAATGCTCATATTCCCTCCTTTGGGGTTTCCTGAGCACCTACTATGTGAGTGAGGTTTGGTTTTGCCCTCAAAGAGCTTAGAGTCTAGTTTACAGGGGCACAGTCACATCACAAATCCCCGTTTTCCCAGGCAGGGGCATTAGGGGCTCCCACAGGCCAGGGCGGCCTGGGACTTTTCCTGGTTGAACTGTGAAGCCACAGTTCTAGTTCACATCCTATTGTTGATGGCAGGACTGGTCCGCGACCCAGAGCAGCCCTCAACTCCCCTGGAGGTGAGGCTCTGGACAGCAGCCCTGGAGGTGAGGCTCTGGACCTCCCTTCCTCTCTGCGCGCCCAGTCCTTGGCCAAAATCGAGGGCCTGGAAACCGGGCTCCGGGTGTCAGGCGAAGGAAGGGAACCTGTTCTGGTTGGGCCTGCTGGGCGTCACGGGCCATCCCTTTAGCCCTGCGACCCTGCGGGCCACGCCTCTCTGCCTGTCTGGGGCTCGCTCTTCCCGCAGCCTCCCCGCGGGTCCCGCGGCTCCAGGGGGCGTGGACCGAGCAAAGGTCCCGGCGGGCCCCGGCTCTCTGCTCCTTGAACGACGCCGCGTGCGGGCGCGCGCCGGGCTCCTCCGACTCTGGGCGCGGGCGGGAGCGCGCGGCTGCGGGGAACGAGCGGTGGCGCGCGGGTAAGTGTGTGGCGGGCGCGAGCTGAGGACTCCCCCGCGGCTCCTTTTCTTCTGCCCCCGCGTCCGCGAGCCGAGTCCGCTTGGTGCTCTCTCCCCTCTCCTCCCTCCCTCCCAAGGCAGACGGATCCAATGGCTGGCCTGTCGCGCCCTCCTCGCCATTCCCGGCCGCACTCTCCATCCCATCACCTCCGGCCCCGCACGCGCACCCACCAGCCCTCTCTCGTCCGCTTTCCTCTCGCCCGCCGCCTCTGCTTCGGGAGGTGCTCGCGCAGCTGGTGCCTTCTTTCTCCCGCACCCTTCCCGGTCCCCACTCATTCATTCTTTGTCTTCCGGTTTCTCCCCTGGGTGTTGGGAAGGCTCTCCCGGTGTGGCCGTAGGTGCCCGTGGATCCTCTGGCCGGGAACGAGTCCCCACCGCTTCGGCCTGGGGTATAGTGGGCCGGAGCTTGGGGTGGAGGCCAATCCCCTCCCTCCTTGGTGTTCCCAGAAAGACCAGGATGACTGCCCAGGTTGAAGCTTTGGGGCTTCATTTGACCTTAGCCCCACAACCCGGGACCCTTTCTGGGGTTGCTTCCCATCTGCACCAGTGAGGGCAAGACTAAAAGACAGTTCTTGCACGGTTGCTGTAGGCTGAATTAACCAACCAACCTACCCACCACCACTCATTCAGAGTCTGAAAGATGGTGGGAGGGATGGATGTCTTGGAATCAATGCCCTCAAGAGGCAGGCAGGCAGACTGACAGGGGTCCACTTACAGTGGAATGAAAGAAGGGCTGTGAGGTTGGAGAAGCAGTCAGATAAATGTAGAGTAGGATTAATCATCTTCAAAATCCACTACCAGTAATCTGTTATAAAGGAAAACCGTCCGGAGCCCAGCGCCATGGTACATGCCTGTAATCCCAGTTATCTGGGAGACAGACGGAGGCAGGAGGATGGCAAATTGGAATCCAACCTGGGTTACTTAGTGATATCCTGTCTCAAAATAACAAATGAAAAGGGTTGGTGATGTAACACAGTGGTGGAGTACACCTGGGTTCAATCTCCAGTGCTACCAAATAAATAGATGCATAAACAAATAAATAATAAAGGGAAAATGTTGAGAGAAGTTGAGCCCAGGCAACTAGATAGATCTGAGAAATTGCCCAGACTCACAGCTGTGGTCCCTTGGGTCCCTAAACTTGCCTTTGTTCCTCTCTTCCCCACCCCCTTTTTCTTTCTTCTTCTTCTTCTTCTTTTTTATTTTCCCCCTTGAGACAGGGTCTTGCTAAACTGCCCAGGCTGACCTTGAATTTGCCTCCAGAGTAGTCGGGATTACAGGCGTGAATTGCCATGCCCAGGGACAAGCTTTGCATTTTTCACAAATGCATGTTTTTTCATTCTTTTTGAACTCTCCAGGTGCTCAGAGGAGTCTTCTCTCTTGCTCAATCTATTTTAGATTATTTATTTATTTTGTTCTATTGTGTGTGTGTGTGTGTGTGTGTGTGTGTGTGGTGCTGAGGATAGAACCCAGGACCTCCTGCATGCTAGCCAACCATTCTATCCCTGAGCTACACCAGCAGCCCTCCTCCCTATTCCTAATCAGGCCTAGTCTGGTTAGTTATCCACTCCACTTCCCAAAAACCTTTGCCACCTAACCCTCCCTCCTTGTTCAAGTTTATGCCTGTCTTGTGACCATTATTTCTTTGTTTCACATGCCGATTTTTATTTTAGAGAAAGATGATAGAGTACTTTTATTTATCTTTTCAATAAAAATGTGCTCAGGTCCTGGACTGTAAAAACCAGAAGTTATAACAACACCTCTGTTTTAATTCAGTAGGTTCAATTTCACTTTGTTATTTAGAAAACTAAAAATAATTCAAAATGTGCTGAAGTTGTGAACAATGAGACAGGTACACAAGTATAGCAATGTCTCATTTCCCCAGACAGTAGGGAAATAATACGAGTTCCACGGCAATGATTTTTGGTTCTACCATAACTGAAGTTTAATCTTTCAAACTCACTTTCTTACTTTACAAAATGAGTCATATGTAACCCACATTTAAAAAGAAAAAGCTGAACAGAGGTCAGCAGAGCAAGGTGGCCCAGGGTACTGACTTTGGACTCAGGTAAACCTTGGTGGGATCTTGGTTCAACACTTATTCTCTCGGTGACATCCAGGGCTCTCTGGGTGAAGACAACCAGGAGTTGGACATGTGGGTTTATTGTGCCTGGCAGCAAGAAGATCATGTGTTGATAGCAGGTGATTTTGGAAGAAGAGTTTAATAAAATAGGGCTTTACTCTGCATTAGATGCTGTCAGGACGTGCAGGAAATTCTGTGATTGCTATCTTCATAAATCTTATATAGAAGGAGAGAAGGTCATAGAGAGGCACCACTGTGGTTGTTCAAGAAGCAGTAGTGGCTCATGAACCTGGACTGGATGGAAGGTGGTATTTGATCCTTTTTGTGGTTTGCACTACATTCGTGTTTGGTCTGTGGTCAGATGTGATTACAGGGTGGTCTTGTTTTTGTCTTGATTCATGATCACAGAGTGGCCTTGTCTGATGTTGATGCCCTGTGACATTCCTTGTGTTCAGCAGGAGAACGCCCAGCCTGCTCCTAGCCATGCTAGGGCCTGGCTGAAAGTCCCACGCCAGCTCCCTGACATCAGCACTGCTTCTCTGCTTCTCGTGATCTTGGGAAGTTATGTAATGTCTTTGAACTTCAGTTTCCACATCTGTAAAATATGAACCATCCGTGAAGAGTAAATGAGGAAACATGTACAAAGCATTCAGCCCAATGCCTGGCTTGTTGCAGGAACTCAAGCAACGTATGCCCTGCTTTATCTAGTGGGTTTGGTCTTGAGGTTTCTTCCCTGGAACTGTTCTAGTAGAGGCCCAGAGCAGCTCTGAAAAAGTATCCTGAATGGATTGTGAGGAGGAATCGGGTCCCTTGCAATTTATAGGTTAGGAATTCCTGTGACTCCATCAGTCTTGCCTAGAGCTGGTGGTTATAGTGTCTTCTCTTGCAGTCACAACTTTAGAGGGTACTTTTAAGGTTCTTTGTTCCCCACAAGCCAGGGGCCCCAGTTGGCAGTGTATTCTGCTTTGGTGTGGTCTTGCTTCCTTGGTCTTTCCCTGCTGTTCTCTTGTGCAGGAGTCTGACTCTAACTAGAGGTTCCTTGCCACATTTACTTTGGCTTTCTGAGTTATAATCTTCTTGGAGTTGAGAGGTCAGATAGGCAGGTGAGTAGACTTTGCTGACATAATTCATAAGGCTCCAGGTAAGAGCTCAGGATCTGTAACAACTGTGAACTGCAGCACAATTTTTTTCTTTTTTAGCCATGAGCAACTTGAGCTCTGGCTGTCTCCCCTGGGGCCATTCCAGCTACTTCCAAGTTGTGGCACTGGGAAATTTCAATCCACATCTGACTTCTGTTTTAGTTGAGACATAACTATGCTTGTCTGTATCAGTCAGTGTGGGTTCTAGGGCCTTCATTCATTTGAACCTGAGCATGCATCTTATCTTCCTTGGCTGGACCAGTTGCTCCAAATATTTGAGAATGATGGTGGCAATGTATTGCTTCCTAATGTCACATGACAGACTCTAGCCTATATTTTGTCTTATCTCTCTATTACATTGAAAGTTTCTACAAATAAATAAGAAAAAGCACAGTAGAAAATGGGCCAAAGACATCAACAGTTTAAGAAAAGAAATATAAAAGACTAAAGAAACTAAAAGATGCTTGAAACATAATCTAAATCTATATTGAGATTCTATTTATCATCAGTCAGACTGGCAAAGATCCAAATTTTGATAGCATACTGTTGCTAAGACTGATATATTCATACATTATTGGTGCAGAGGGGTAACACCCCTAAAATTACAGATGCATTTACCTGTTCATCTAGCAATCTGTCTTCTAGAAATCCGCCCTTGAGATTCACTTGCTCATGTATGAAAAAGATGTACATGCAGGAATACTTAGAGGTATATTTTTAAAATAGCAAAAATTTAGAAATAATTCAAATAATGAGCATTAGAGGACAAGTTAACTAACAGTGAAAAGTTCATGGGCGGTAAAGAAGGGCTAGCATGGAATGATCTCTCCGCTGTCCTGTGACATGACAAAAACAAGGTGCAGAACACCCTGTAGGTGTAACCACACCTGTGTAGACGCCTTTTAACTTGTATTCATATAAAGAAACATAAAGGTTATGTAACTGAAGGGAAGAGGAGTAAAATAGTAGAAAAGATAAGGATAGGGACAGGAATGAGATTTCTCATTGTATAGTTTTTTATATAGTTCTCTGTGTATGTGTGTGCATACATGCACGTGTGCGCGCGCGCGTGTGCGTGTGCGTGTGTGTGTGTGTGTGTGTGTGTGTGTGTGTGTAGTACTGGGCACACTGAGCTACATCCTCAGCTCTTTGTTTTTTTGAGACAGGATCTTGCTAAGTTGCCCATGATGGCCCAAACTCAAAATCCTTCTGCCTCACCCTCCCGAGACACTGGGATTATAGTTGTGTCATCATGCCTGGCCATAGTTGACATTTTTGCACCATGGAAGTATAGCATGTATTAAAATATAATGACAATAGAGGAAACCTTTATCTTTATTTTCACTAAGAGAATATTTTCTAAGAATCTCATTATTGAATAAGCCTGATTCTAATTAAATACCTACTGAGCAATAGCCATTTCTGCTAATTCTCTCTAAAGCTACTTAACCCATCAAGAAGGCAAATTTGTCATGTTTGATGTTAGAGGAAGAAAAAAAAGTATTAAATATTAATTTAGGAATTCCTTTTGTTCATCCTCTAATCCCTCCAGGGAGGATTGGTATCATTACCAATGCTTTGCCACCCACAACGGATGGATTTTATTTTGTTTTTTAACAGCAAGCCTAATTTTGCTTCTACGGAAACCTGTTCAATCTGAAGGCAAATTAGTGAACCCCATTTCAGCTTGTCTCAGAAAAGTATACAGAAACCATAAAAAGAGATTCTGACACCAAAGGTAAACCGAAGCAGAGCATGCTGGGCCTCCTCTCTAGAAACAACAGGATAAATTTCTATAGGTAACTGGGGAGACCCTGTTTTGTTAAAAGTTTTCTCCTTGAGTTTGGAAAAATAAACCCTGCATCTTATCCTCAGGACAATCACAGAAGTTACTGTATCATTCCCTTCAATCTGCTTCCTGTCAATCCCTCTTTGGTAACTGGCTTCTTATTACTCGAACCACACTTGAGCTACCTGAAGGACATCCTCAGGGGTCTCCTTTCTAACATCATCACCCCTTACTTAGCGAGAGTTCTGGTGAAGTCACCAAACCTCATCTTTTCTGTCCTTATGGAACTGATATAGTTCAGAGATTTGTCATGTCAAATATGTTTTCCTGATGTGCATTTCTTATTTTACTTTTGGAAGAAGATCTTTTTTTGTTTGTTTGTTTGGTACTAGGGATTGAACCAGGGGCATTTAACCACATTGAGCCGCATCCCCAGCCCTTTTTATATTTTATTTTGAGACAGGGTCTTGTTAAGTTGCTGAGGCTGGCTTTGAACTTGGGATCCTCCTGCCACAGCTGCCTGAGTCACTGGGATTGCAGGCGTGAGCCACCGCACCTGGCTTGGAAGATCTTTCTACGAGACCATTCGGATCACATTGCTCTGTAGTCATACCCTTCGGTGGCTCCTGCTGCCCTGGCTCCCCTATGGGGAGGCACAGACCTTCAGGTTTTGTTTAAGAAGCATCCTCAGCCTTTTCTCTGACCCTTACCCACTCTGCAACCCTGCGCTGAAAAGCAGGAGTGAACCCCAGTGCAGGACAAGCCATCCCAGGTTTGCCAAGGAAGTAGTAGATGTTTTAGTCAGCCTTTTTACCGCTCTGACTGAAAGAACTAACAGAGTAATTTTTGGAGGAAAGTTTTTTCGTGAGTGCTGATGGTTTCAGAGGTCTTAGTTCATCAAAAGCCAGCTCCATTCCTTGGATGCTTGAGGTGAGGCTGAGCATCATGGTGGAAGGCTTGGCTCCCAGGAGCAGAGAGGGAGACTCCACACCAGATACAAAACATAAACCCCTGAGGCACGCCCCTGATGACCCACCTCCTTCAGCCACATCCTACCAGCCCATGGTCGCCCGTTAATTCCCGCCAGGGGATTCACTCACTGATTGGGTGAAGGCTCTTATAACCCAATCATTTTACCTCAGCCTTTGCTTCATCTCATAGATTGAGCTTTTAGGGGATACCTTTCATCCAAATCATAACATTCCATGCCTGGCCCCCCAAAGCTCATGACAGCCTCACAATATAAAATACATTTAGTCCATTTTCAAGAGTCCCATAGTCTTAACAGTTCCAAGATTGCCCAAAAGTCCAAGTCCAAAGTCTACTGAGATTCAAGACAAACTGTCAGCAAAATCTCCTGTGAAAAATCAAGTCAAGCTACATATGTTCGCTATATAAAGGCACATAGTAAATATTTTCATTCAGAAAAGTAGGGGCATAAGAAGAAGGGATAGGACCAAAGCAAGACCAAAATCCAGCTGGGCAAACAAGTCCTGTAGTTACATGTCTGGCATCTGGAGCACGTGGCATAGTGTTGTTCTCTAAGAAAGGCTGGTGTAGCTCCACCCCTATGGCCTTTCTGGTTGCAGGCCACATGGCCTCTCTGTTGGCTTGTGTGTGTTCAATTCCTGCAGCTTTCCTAGGCAGATGTTCCAAGGTACAGGCGTTTCTTAATCTTGGGGGTCTCTACTGCAGCTTTGGCTTCCTCCTCACATCTCTCTCTACACATCGCCCTCTCAGTGGCTGTCTGCAGGGCCTCCGACTCTGCTGCAGCTTGCCTGGCTTTCCAGGTCTTCCTTTAGAATCTCCATGGACTCCTCCATGGCCCCCTAACTCCAGCATCTTGCATTCTTGAAGAACCAGCACCACATGGTTGCTGTCAAGGTCTGCCAACATTTCGAGCAATGGCCAAGCGTCCAGGGACCCTGGCTGCTGCAGTCTCTGAGTGCCTGGGTGGCTGAACCTTTGGGACAACCTTCCTAGGCTCCCTTGTGCAAGAACCATGCCCCAGTCCTCTCTTCTTAAAGGAATTTTTACTCCCTTAAGCCTGAGATGGGTGTGGTCTTAACAATTCCTGAGATGCCCTCAAGCCGTCTTTCTTTTTGCCTCTGGGCAAAGTCTTTTGCATTTTAGTTGTGGTAATATCTTTAACAACAGCAACTTCCTTAGTCCCAGTTTTACAGTCTTTCAAGTCCAAGTTTTTCAAATCTTCCTGTTCTGCTTTCTACTTCTAAATAACATAATGAATTTGGCTAAAAGTCTCCTGAATACTATGCTGTGTAGAAATTTCCACCACCAGATTAAGAAGTCCATCACATTTAAGATCAGTTTCACAGAAAGGCTCAAGACATGGGCAAAGTTGCAGATAACTTCTTGGCCAGAACATAACAGGAATGGCCTCCAGTCCAATTTCCAGTAGAGGCTTCATTCTCCTCTGAACCCTCAGGATCCCTGTCCTTGCTGTCCATAGTCTCACCAGCATTCTGGTTTTCTGAGTTCCCACCAGAATCACGTGTTAAGTTCCAAACACAGTAATCAAAAGTGTTTCCAGCTTGCACTGCTAAACATCTCAAAATTCCTCCACAAATTCCAAGAAGCTCCAAAAGCTTCGAAGCCATGTGGTCAGGTTAGTCATAGCAATACCCTACTCCTGGTACCAATTTCTGTTTTAGTCAGCTATTTTACTGCTGTGACTAAAAGACCTGACAAGAGAAATTTTAGGAGGAAAAGTTTATTTAGGGGCTTATGATTTTAGAAGTCTTAGTCCATAGAAAACTAACTCCTTTCTTTGGGACTCAGGGTAAGGCAGGACATCAAGGTAGAAGGAATGGCTCTGGGGAACAGAGAGAGGTACTCCACATCAGATATATAATATATATCCCTAATGCATGCGCCCCCATGACCCAGCTCCTCCAGCCACACCCTTCCAGCCTGCAGTTACCAGTTAATCCATGGGGATTAACTCACTGATTGGGTTAAGTCTCTTATAACCCAATCCATTTTACCTCAGTCTTCACATTGTCTCATATATTGTGCTTTTGGGGGACACCTTTCATCCAAACCATAACAGTAGGTGAGCATGGGAACACAACCCTGTGTCCTCTGGGCCATCACAAGCTCCCTGATAACTCATCATGCCTTGCACTACCTTCCCCACCCCTCCACCACCTCCTACAACTCCCTGCTGCCATTAATTGTGCTCCCCAGCAACAGAAGTCTCACACTGTCTTTTCCTTGACTTTCTTCTACTTGCCCTAGAGAATGCAGCATGGGTACATCAATTTCAAGAGGATTGCGTTGACTGTATTCCTCTCTCCAGTTGGAGAGCCTTTTTCTTGTTTCATTTCCTGTAGCTATTTGTGCCAATAACTTACATAAAACCTAGCCATTCCTCCTCTGGCCACCAAACTAGTAGTTCCTTAAGGAGAGAGGTTTTTTTAAAAATCTCTGTATCTGAAGTGCGTAAACACAGTTCCTGGGTTTAGGGTGTACTCAAAAATAACTAATGAATGATTCAGTTAATGATTTGGTAAATGAATAAATGAGTCTTCCATTGAATGCAGGACACTTGTACACTGAGCCTTGTGAGAGATGAAATTGAGGTGAGAGCCAGAGTGTTCTTAGTGGTTCTTTGTTGTTCATAGTTTCAGCAAGGGACTTGCTTAGCCCAGTGTCGTGGTGCATGCCTGTAATTCCAGGGAACTGAGAGGCTGAGACAGAAGGATGGCAAGTTTGAGGACAGACTGGGCAATTTAGCAAGACCCTGTCTCAACATAAAATATAAAGAGGGCTGGGGATGTGACTCAGTGGTTAAGTACCCCTGCGCTTAAGCCCCAGTACATCCCTCCAACCCCTCTCCCCAAGGAAAGCTTCCTTGCTTATTTTATAATTTCTTCTTTAAATGTTCATTTTTACTGTTAATATATAGGAATAGGGTCAGGTAGCAACTCCTTCCTAACAATCCTAATAAAATTACTTTAGAGAAGAACCAGGTAAGGCAAATGTTTTCTGAAGCCCTAGAAGAGATTCATGTTGAACAAAATGAATCGAACTGGTTAAGAGCTGAGGTTACTCCCAGTTCTTAAATTGCATGGAACTTCGTGACTAGGTAACCATGCTGAGCACCAGGGCACAAACACCAACGAAACGTAGCTTTTGTCTATTAGATATTTGAACTTCACCATGGTTAATTCTATTTAAAAAATGTTATTTCAACCTGGTTTTTTGTGTGTAATATATGTGGGTGTGCGTGTGTGTGTGCACACAGTTTGTGGTATAGTGAATTGTTTATCAGCTTTGTCCATGTTTTTCTTGGGATATTTTAAAATTTGATTCTTAGAGTTTTTTTTTTAAATAAGCACTCTTATTCTTTGTTATAAATACTACAAGCACTATTTCATTCTGCACTTGTTTTTCTAAAGGCCTTCTAATTCTTCAATTGTACAGGTATTTCTCTATTACTTTATTGTTTTATTTTTGCTCGGAGAAACATCTAATCAGGGCTGGAAGAGTTGCTCGGCGGTCACAGAGCTTGCTCAGCATGCGGGTTCAATCCCCAGCACCCACGTACACAACTAAGTGACAGAGCAACGAAAGTCATGTGAAAAACTCAGTAAAAAATTGATTCTCTCTCTCTGTCTCTCTCTCTCTCTCTCACTTTCCTCCCTTTAAAAACCAAAAATAAAAAACATCTTATGCATTGAGAATTTTCTTGAGTATGGTATGAGCGGAATCAGCCTTTATTTTGCTCACTGGTTAGCCCATTTCCCCAGCACCATTTGTTAAATAGTACTGCGCTCGTTCCACTAAACGTACTTTTCTATCGTCCGGTGTGCCTCTTCTTTTTCCCTCCAGCTAAAGTGTGACTGTGCCATTATTTCTAGGTTAAACAACAATAGCAAGTTGCTTTTAATTTCTGAATAGGAAAGATCACAGTGTAGAGAAAAGACATTTTTGACCTTTCAGAGAACCACAGTCATCGCTAGGTATCTGCGGAGGGGTTGGTTCCACCCCCACCCATCGTAGATTCCAAAATTCACAGATGTTCAAGTTCCTTATATAAAGCGGTGAAATATTTGCATATAATCTACATAAACCCTCCAGTTTACTTGAAATCACCCTTAGATTACTTACAATATGAGGTGTTATGTAAACAGTTGTAAATGGTGTATAATAGTTGTGTTATTGTTTAGGGAATAATGACGAGAAAAAAATACAATCTGTAAATGTTCAGTATAGATACAATATTTTTCCCAATATTTTAAATCTGGGGCTGGAGCGGTGGCTCAGCAGTTTCGGCGCTTGCCTGGCAAGCACGAGGACCTGGGTTCAAACCCCAGCACCACGTACACAACTGAGTGTTGGAGCAACGAAGGCCATGTGAAAAACTAAATAAAGTTGTTTCTCTCTTTCTCTGTCTCTCTCACTGTCCCTCTTTCTAAAAAAAAAAAAAAAAAAAAATTTAAATCTGAGGTTGGTTGATCTTCATAGTTAGTTCTCTGCCTTCTAGATTCTTTTCTTTTTCTTTCTTCTTTTCTTTATTTGTTTAATTTATTTTTCATCTGGTTTTTGTTTTTCCTTTATTTATTTGTGTATGTGGTGCTGGGATTGAACCTGGGACTTCACACATGTCAGGCAAGCACTCTCCCACAGAGCCACCTCTCCAGCCCTATTATTTATTTATTTATTTTTTTTGGTAGTGCTGGGTATTGAACCCAGGGTGACACTGAGCTATACCTCCAGATCTCTTCTTATTAATTAATTAATTAATTATTTTTATTGAGACAGGGTCTCGTTAAGTTGCCCAGGTTGACTTTGAACTTATGATCCTCCTGTCTCAGCCTCCTAAGTCACTGGGATTGTAGGGATGCCGTCTAGATTCTTGGTAGGATTGTGTTTCTTCCCCCTCATGGTTGACTGAAACTGTGTAACTAATATCGATGAGTTATAAGTGAACATGTCATGAGGCCTGTTGGGCCAGAGCATTTCATTGCAAATGTGAGACCTTCCTGAATTCTATTTACTATTAAATAATGATTGATGATGTTTAGGACAATGACTTGCCCCTTGGTATGGATACCTTAATGACTACAATAAATAGAGCTCTCCTGTCCTCCCTGAATTGTGACTAACAAATCTTTATTGTTATAAGCCACTAAGATGTGGGCATTGTTTGTTTCTAAACCATAACCTCACCTATTCTGACTGATACACATATTTTCTTTCAATATCTCAATTTAATTTCTCTGTTATCAACTGAACTCAAAGAGTTTCCTAGGGAGAAAATATTATTTCATTATTTCATTATTGAACTAGGGAGAAATATAATTTTGGGGAAAATCCATAAAACAATAACTTCACATTTGACTTTATGATAACCTTATTTTTTTCAGATAATCTGGAGCCCTCAAAATGTTTGCCAAAGCAACAAGGAATTTCCTTAAAGAAGTTGATGCTAATGGTAAACTGATTTCAGTAACAAACTTGAATGACTCTGACAAGTTACACCTTCTAAGTCTGGTGACCAAAAAGAAGAGATACTGGTGCTGGCAGAGACCTAAATACCAGTTTTTATCTGTCACACTCGGAGATATACTCACAGAAGACCAGTTCCTGAGTCCAGGTATGTTTCTTTCTGCACTCTATAATTATTCCCAGACATAAGGTGGATCTTCTTCTAGACATGTGTTCTCTGGAATTGAGGTGATACCTTCTAATGAATTCTGTTTTTTCTTTGCATGCAATCTTAAAAACATACCCTTTCTTAAAATGAACAAAATTCTGCAGATGCGACATGAAAGTCACAGCTTCATCTTTTAACGATAGTATTTCAGTCATGTCTGCTGTGGATGTTGTGGTCACTCGCGTGAGTGGGGGCTGGATCCCCCACTCAAAATTCTCAAATTTTAGTGTTGAGATTGAAGATGCCACATGCCTATGGAGAGGGCATGAAGTGTTAGTACTCACATAGTGCTTTCTAGGGAGCGCAGGGCAGGCTCCCAAGCAGAGGGTAAAGAGATG